>JBAMBL010002709.1:0-194503 GCA_037043405.1 Drosophila subquinaria
CTTTTCTTGAACACTTGTTTCATAGCTTGAAGAGTTATCTATCATATGCCATTTGAATTTTTGGATTATCTTCATTGATTCAAAAGTTGCGATGAGCAATGGCCCCACTGTGCGTCGCCGAATGTGCTATTTATAGAACACACGCATTCTCTCTCCCACTCTCTCTCTCTGTGTACTTATGTCTGCTGCGACGCCGGCAGAGTGATGAGTTCCTTTCCCATCCTTCTCTCTGCAATCAAATCTCAAACAAAAATAAAAACTCACATTGTTGTTGCTTTTTTTTTCTTTTTCGTGTAAGATTTCTTTGTTTTTGTTTTCTTTATTGAACATAATAATTTGTTGTTGTTGTTGTTGTTGGTTTTTAATGCTTGCTCACTTGCTTGTTAAATTGTTGTTGATTTCGGTTTTAGCTTAATTCATAATTAATTTATTTAAATTTAAGTTTAATCTTTTCTTTTCGCATATTCAATCATTGCATTTACTCATGTTGAAATCTTTTAGTTTAATTATTATTATTTAATTATTAATTTTTTATGTTGTTAGTTTAGACTCATAGCGTATATCAATATGCATAAATTGTTTAAGGTTTTGTAAAAAAAACATTGTTAGCCATAATAATGAACCACGTTTTGTAGCTGTAAATTTGCATATATATATGGTTTATATATATATATATGTATATATATATTCACTCCTACTAGCTTTGAAATCTTTTGGCTGTGTTGTTGTTGTTGTTTTTGTTAGTTGCTAATTAACATTATTGACAAAATATATGTTCAAGTACAATATTTATCATTTTGATGATTTGTTTATTTACCTTTTTTTATGTTTTCAATTTTTGTTGTTGTTGTTGTTTTTCTATGCAGTAAAAAGCGCCAAGATTTTTGTTTTGTTTAAATTTAAGTCAAGGTGTGTGTGTGTGTGTGTGTTTGTGTGTGTATTTTGTTACATAAATATTATAATTAAATTTTTAATTATAATTTATTTTAAAATGTGTGTGTGTGTGTGTTTATGTTGTTTTTAAATAATTTATATTAAATAATTTGCACGTGCATGAATAAATTCTTAATTATTTTTTGTTTTTGTTTTTGTTTTCTTTGATTTTCTATGCATTTTTATTTGTATTTGTATAAATTTAAAATTGTCAGCCATTTGTTGTTGTTGTTGTTTAATAAAAACATTATGCAAGTTATTTGATATTTTATTTAATTATTTGCTACAATTATTTGCTGTTGTTGTCTTTGTTGTATTTGCTTTGTTTATTTCTATAAAAACTGCATATATTTAAAATTGTTGTTTATTGATTTGCCTTTTGTTGTTGTTTTTGTGCTGCTTTCATAGCTTAACATTATAATATTACAAAAAAAAATATTTATTTATATATATATATATGTATTTATATAGTGGCTGCATCTGCATATTCATATTCATATTCATATTCATATTCATATTATAATTATTTGTTTATTAATTACTTTAATTCTTGTAAATTCTGCTTTGCTTTAATCGTTAATATTTAATTGTTAATTGTTAATTGTTATTCAATTTTTCAATTTTTCAATTTTTATTTTGTTGTTTGTTATTTGTTTGCTCGTCGCGTATTTTGGCTGCTTAGTTACTTTGTTTAGGCTTCTTGTGTAATCAACATAATTTCATTAAAATTAAGTACATATTTTAAGCTAGCTCTTGACTTATGTACAACATTTAAGTTACTAATAGTATTTATTTATGCATTTTGGTTATTCTTTTGTAACTTGCCCAAACATTTAAACTCAATTATTTTGTATTGTATGTATATATTAATTATTATTAATTGCATTTGTATTAATTGTAATTAATTTACTACGCTTTCAAATTATTTACATTAATTTGTTACTCCAATTTGGAAACAAGAACAAGACAAACAAAGAGAACAACTAACTAAATTAAATTATGTACGACAAATCGGACATCATCAAAATGTGTGATTTTTATTTTTTGCATTTTTTGTTATTAATTATAAAATATTTATATAAACTTTGCCCAGGGCCGACAACAAAATAACATAAGCTACACACACACACACACGCACACACACACAAACATACACACATATATAATAAGCTAATCAAAACAAAGTATTAATTGCAGCATAAATATTTAAGTTTCATTTTCAGCCGCAATTCAATTTCAACTTTAAGTACGTAAATTTTGGATGGATGCCATTAGTCGGTTGATAAGTTTCAAGAACCTAAGTCAAATATAATCTAATCTAATAAAAAAAATAAAACAAAAAGAATACTAAGTAGTTGAACAAGATGAAGATTAAACAGCTAATTAATATCGGCATGCCGATGTTTTGATACCCTTACAGTTTGAGCAGCGCGATCTCCTGATTTCATTACATTCAATTCAGTTGTGTTCAAACTCACACAACGAAACGTTTCACTGCTTTACACTGAAAAAATGAAATTAAAGCTGATTCGAACTGTCGCTTCGTTGCAGTTGGCGACGTAGAGAGCTCAAAGCATCGGTTGCAGTGCATGACAAAAGTCCAGCGCTCTCTCACTGAACGCAGCGCAGCGACTGAGGGCAGAGAGCAGCAGCCGATCAGATGCTTCGTGAGAGCACAAGAAGCCGAAGAGGCGCATCGTAAGAGAGCAAGCCGCCGAGTGGGCTATAAATAGAACACGCGTCTCTCTCACTCTCTCTCTGTGGGTGTGTCGGCTGCGACGCCGGCAGAATTGTGAAACAGCTCTGCTGTCACTTGAAATGTTTATGCCCGCTGTAAGGATATTTTGTTGTTGTCTTTTTTTTCTTGCTACACAACATGAAAAACATGGCGAATTTCGTGGGTTTTTGTTATTTTGTTTAGCTTTTTGGTTAGATTTTTTTAATGTTCAGTTAAGATACATACATATGTATATGTATATTATTTTAAGTTTTGTTTTTGCTTTGGGCTTACTTTGATTGTGGCCTTCAGAATGGGGGGCCAATATTACAACCGAATGTTCATGTTCTACTTGAAGTACTTTGCTTTGTTTGTTTGTGTATTTGTTTAAGGGTGTTTAAGGATTGTTTTAAGGGTAGCGTGTATCAATAAGTATATGTATGTATGTCCTAGTTGTATGTACAAAACTAAGCAGTAAGTGCAAATGGCGACTTGGATGGATTTGGGGGAATTAATCAATATGTATATATGTAAATCTATCGATATATATCGATCGAAATCAATAACAAGAATCAATTGATGATATGAGAGGAAAGATTTACGTAATTGCCTTTTAACTTCCTCTCATTTATCAATTCTCTTTGTTTGTTTGTTTGTCTTTGTGTCTTACAGACAACAGATAAGCATTAGATCGCAAACATATGTATCGATTAATCAGCTTAATCGATTAATAATCTAAATTGATGTTTTGGACGTACATGTTCAAGGTTTCAAGGAAGGTTTTTTATGTTTTGAGGCAAACGAATCGAACTTAAAGCTAAAAACAACTCGTTGCCTTCGTTTTCTTTTGGACGCAATTGAAAAAGTGTTGCAAAACGAACAAAAACGTAGTGTTTCATCGCGGGGGGAGGGGGGGTGGGAATTGAAATTGCAGTGCTGTGCAATGCGGCGTATGCGTGTTATTTGCTAACCATTCGCCATTCTCATTTTAGCCACATTCATAACTATTCATATTCATATTCATATTCAAATATTATGTATATGTAATTATTTGCATATTTTTGTATTTATATTATAGCTTTTAGCAGTGTTGGTAAATTAGTTGTATTTAGCTTGAGTTAGTTGCATTTTTTAAGTAGTTTCTTTATCTTTATCGTTATCTTTAACTTTAATTTTATGTATTTTTGTATATTAAAATATCGCGTATTCTGCGCTAATCGCTAACCTTTCACCTCAATTCAATTCAGAGTCAATTCTGCTCTGCTCTTCTCTTCTCTCTCTCTCTCTGCTTTTCATCGCTGTTTTTCTTTCGCTATCTGTCTTCTCTTTCTATAGATTTAGCATTTATTGCCTTGGCATTGTCTTAATTATTCGGTATTCCTTTTTATTGACTTTCTTTCTTTCTTTCATTCGTTCATGTATGTATTTATATATATTTGATTACCGTCTTTATTTTGTGATCTGTTTTCGAGTTATCGATAGTTCAATTTTGGCTTATTCCTCATTTTCATTTTCCGCTTTTCATTTTCATTTTCATTTCATTCTCATCTTGTCTTTCATTTCATTTCGTTTTATTTTTCTTGTCTTTCATTTGGCCGCTTAGTTTCATTTTGTTTCATTTTCATTTTCATTCTCGTTTTCGTTCCATTTCAAGCGTTTCTATATTTGTGAGAACTTTTGCTACATAAATTTGCTTTGTTATTATTATTAATTGTTATTATTAATTATCTTTGAAGATTTTTTAAACTGTCTATTGCGTTTTAAAAACACTAACGTCGTCGTTTCCCATTTCCCATTTCTCATCCTATACTTTTATTTATTTAAAAACTACTCAACTTAAGCCGGGGAATTGCTTGTGTGTCTCCAAGTGTTTCATTTCCATCTGTTTCATCAGTATTTTGTGTTCTGCTTTCACATCGTTTCGTCCGTAACTTAATACATATACTACACGCCGTATAACTAGTAAAAAAAATGTTGTTTTTCCTTCTTTTTTTTTTTGTTTATGTTTTTTTTTGTTTTTGTTGACTGGCTCACACCAAAAATACGAGTACTAATTAATTTGTTATTATCATAAGTAATGCTAGACAAAAAAAAATTATATATTATATATTAGATGTTTGTTTTTTGTTGTTTCTTATTAGCCTAGTGTTTATTTAAATGTCTAAGAAAAAAGATGAAAAAAAAAACATGCAAATAAAAAGCAAACAAACTTTGAACAAAGAACTTTCTCTGGTTTTCGTTCTCGTTCTCGTTTCGTTCTCGTTCCGTTCTCGTTCCTTTCAGCTTTGTGAACATTTCACTGTCTCTTTGTCGCTCAGTACAGTTAAGTACAGTTTTGCCGCTCTCTCTCTCTCGTTTACTTGCCTGCTAGCGAACGTACTTGCGCTCTCTCGCTCTCGCTCTGTTTGGCTGTGGAATGTGGAACGTGGAGCGAGTGACGAGTCGTCGTTTAGTAGCGCTGTTGATACTCGTGGTGCCAGCGATTGAAGTCGATGTGGAACACAATTATCGAACCGGTCGACAAACCAGCCAGCAAATATCTGCGAGAAAAGCAAGAGAATGTGCAAAACGCAAGATTAAAGTTTAGTTTTAGTTTACTTTAGTTTTAGATTTAGCCAATCACTAAGAGTTTTCAGCATTTCATACTCGTTATTTGAACCTACTTCATGTACATTTTGCCATCAATGGAAAGGTCAATTCAATTTGAATGATACAAAACTTTCCTTAACCCATTAAGTAGCCATTAAAAATTTTGAATTTTATAAAAGTAAGTTTTAAAACTTTTTTTGAATTGTTTGAAGCATTTTTTTTGGATCAAAAATTTTTTTGAAAAAAATCGAGGAAAAAAGATTTAAAATTGACTTTTTTTAAAATTCAAAATTTTCAATGGGTACTTAATGGGTTAAGGAACGTTTTGTATCATTCAAACGGAATTGAATTAAAATGTACATAAAGTAGATTCAAATAACGAGTAGATATAAATTTAAATGTTGTCAAAATAAATATGCCGTCTCAATACTTCAAAGCATTTTAGAAAAAAAAAAAAATAAGAGTGGGCGTGGCACTTAAAGGGGCGTAAATTAACGGTCAAATGCAAATTAATCCCAATTTTTTAAATTTTATATTTAAAAATATTTTTTTTTTAATTTTAAAAATAAAATTTTTTTTTTATTTTATTTTTATACTTTTTAAAATTTTTTAAAATTCTTGAAAAAATGTTAAGTGAAACAAAATATTTGTTATGCACTCGCTTAGGTGTCTAAGCGTGTTAAAAATGACAATAAGATACGAAAACTTGCTCGTCATAAATCGGAAGCTTGAATTTGATTTTAGACCCATGGTTTCTTGGGCAAACCTTCTCAGAATTTGTCGTAGATTGCGATTTTGACAACCGCTTGGTGCATTTTTTTTTAGTCCATACAAATTAAGCCACTCTATTATACATGTTTTCAATATATTTTATTTTCAAACATATATTATTTAATTAAAAGAAATTAAGATCCCTTTAATGAAATCTATATTCATATAAGAAAGCAAAATTGAAATTAGTGTGAAAAACAATAATTAAATTTAATGCTTCAGATTCAATTTCGGTTACCAGTATTAATCGGTCAATAGCCCGATTTCTCACTCTACTGAAAGTTTTGAAAGTTTCGTTACTCGTTACTTACTTCTGATCGTGTGTGAGCGAGAGGGAACGAATGCCCGCGTTGCAGGCGGGGAAGGCGTAGAGCGGGGCCAGGTTGAAGGTGCGCCACACCTCGACAATGCCGCGATCGCCCGCCGTCATCAAGTACTCGCCATCTCGCGAGAGCAGCATGCACTACACACAGAGACAGAGAGAGAGGGAGAGAGTGAGAGAAAAAGAGAGAAATAAATGTAGCGAGTGTACGTTTTAATTAACTCGCCAGTATCGATAAGTATTTAAAGTTCGATTGAGTTTCTTTTTTTTTTTCTTAAATATAATTTTAATTTATAAAACCCTTTGTATAAATATTCAATGCTGTAATTTTAACTAAACTACAACTAAACTACAATTATAGCTGATCTAATTACTATATACAGTTTGTCAGGAAACACTTTACACACCCTTAAAAATGTAATATTTTGACTTTAAATAAGAAAATAATAGCTTATTATATATATTTGGAAAGGTCATTTAATTTTCGTTCGAATGATGCAAAAATTTCCTTAACCCATTGAGTACCCATGGAATATTTTGAATTTTTCCAAAAGTCTACTTTTTCAACTTTTTTCCTCGATTTTTCACAAAAAACATTTTGATGCAAAAAAATTCTTGAAACAATTCTAAGAGTAACTCCAAAAAAAATTTTCAAAAATATTTTTGCTAGTATTTTTTAAAATATTTATAAAATCCTAAAAAAGACAATTTTAACCCATTTTTCCTCATTTTCATGCAAAAAGTGCCTATTTTGCAGTTTTCAAAAAATTCTAAAAAATACTAGCAAAAATATTTTTGAAAAGAATATTTTTATGCAAAGAATTACTTGACAAACTGTACATAAAAAATAATATATTAAACACATACAAAATTGGCACACTAATTCAAAAAAAAACTAATAAATCTGATACAAAATATTTATATACATTTTTTATTTTTAACGCTGACCAAATCATAAATAGACTCGTTGAATATGAGGTTCAGATATAACTTATGAATATATTTGAAACTTGTTATAAAAGTTTATAAACTTTTATCGAAAAAAGGCAAAGTTGTATTTTTTAAGTTTTCGTTGTTGTTATTTGAATAAAAGTATTGTTAAACTACATAAATGTGGAATTGAAATATACACTACTGGCCAAAATATTAAGTACACTCTTTTTTTACTATAACAGCAATTGTAAGTCAAGTCTTCGCAGTAAATAAAATATATTTGGAAAAGTCGTTTAAGTTCCGTTTGAATGATGCAAAACTTTCCTTAACCCATCGAAAATTTCGGATTTGTGTGTCTACTTTTGAAACTTTTTTCCACAATTTAAAAAAAAAATAATGTTTTAATGCAAAAAAAACTCTTCAAACAATTCTAAGAGTGAATGCAAAGCAAATTTCCAAAAATCTTGTCCCTAGTTTTTTTTTTATGATTTTTTGAAAATTTCTTAAAAGGCACTTATTGTATAAAAATGACGAATAAATGCCTTTTAAGCAATTTTCAAAAAATTGTAAAAAATATAAGCGAAAAGATTTTTGAAATTTTTTTATGCAGTCACTTCTAAAATTTGTTGAACAATTTTTTTGCATCAAAACACTTTTTTTTTTTTAAAGTGAGGAAAAAAGTTGAAAAAGTAGACATTTACACAAATTCGAAATATTCAATGGGTACTTAACCCTCTAATGCCTAATCCTGCCTCTAGGCGGGGTAAAAAGAAATCTTAGTTAAAACTTTCAAAATTAATATAATTATATTAGATTTATAAATAAAAGTATATTGCTACAAAACTTTAGGAATAACTAAATATTCCATCAGCCAGTTTTTCTTTTATTTTCTCTGTCTAAAAATTAGTGAATGCTCAAATTTCTTTTTTTGCCTGGGCATTAGAGGGTTAATGGGTTAAGGAAAGTTTTGCATCATTCATTCATTTATTTTTTAAATATGCAGACTTGACTTACAATAGCTGTTATAGTAAAAAAAAGGGTGTGCTTATTATTTTGGCCAGTAGTGTGTGTAAAAATAAAATTCTAAGCTCTAAAGTGCCAAATGGAAGCTTTAACGAAAGTGAGGTTATCTGTTATCTGATAAGATAAGTTACCTGCAGATTGTCGTTGTGCGTTTCGTGGCGCAGCTTTTTGCCATTCACCGTGTACGCGGCCACGTTGCCCTTGTCGTAGTTGATGACGATGAAGCCCTCGCGCGACATCGTGATCAGCTCGGGCGAGTGGAAATCGACGGGCGGATCCAGCGAGCGCAGCAAGTCGCCAAATGTGGTGTGAATCAGCACGGGACCATCTGAAAAGAGAGAGAGAGAGAGCAGATAGAAGAGAGAGAGAGCGAGAGAGAGAAGAATACATTGTTAGAGCTGTCATTTAGACAATTGTCAGTTGTCAGTTGTCACTTACTCGTCGAACCGGACACCACGAGTCCCAGCTCGGCACTGATCACCACCGAGGTGACCGCCTGCTCGTGGCCCGTCAGCGTGGCCCGCGGCGTCGGCACGTCCCCCTCGCCGACGATGCTCTGGGTGCGGGCGTTCCAGTGCCACAGCAGCACGGTGCAGTCCGCCGAGCCGGAGGCGATGTAACAGTCCGAGGTGATGTTGCACTCGGACCGGGCCATGCAGGTGACGACGCCGAAGTGGCCGAACACGATTTGCACGATTTTCGCTAGAGGAACGAGTGAGAAAGTGTGAAACGGAACGAAATGAAACGCAAAAGAGTTGGCATTGATTACAAATCGATTGGATTGTGAAATAATCAAAATAATTATCGGGGGTGCCACAGAAATCGCTTTCGCTTGAATTTCACTTCAATTTCATACAAATTTAAGTGAAATTCAAGCGAAAGCGATTTCTGTGGCACGCCAGTATGTTTGTTTAAGCTCGAGTTCAGCATTTGCAATTCATATTCAAATCAAATAGTGCAAAAAAGTTAAAATAATCCGTATTTTTGGGTTTATCGAACTACAATCTTGATTGATGAAAGCCCTAAGTTTACCAAAAACCAGTTTAAAATTGTTTCTTTTCGATTTTGATCTTAAATTCGTTCTTAAATTCGCAAATCAAGACTTTTTTCAAGTCCGATTTGAAGTGAATTAAAGGTTTGTGGAAACAATTGACAAATATTTAGGGTATTCAGCAAATCTAATATTTGTGTTATGTGGCAAAGTGTTATATGTTGTAATGACAACAAACACACAGAAAAAAGTATAACACACCAAACATGCCCTGGGGTATGTATACAAAATTCGTCGTATTGAGACAAAATTTCAAAAGGAGAAAGGTTGCCAGACTGTTTAAAGTATCTAACGAAATAAGGTCACACTGAGGTTGGTATTGATATTGGCTGTAAAAGATAGTAACTTGTCTTGGTCCGGTGGCTCTACGGTTAGAGTCGCCGACCTGTCGGAATTCGAATTTCTAGTTAAATAACTAGGGTTCGAATCCCACAAATGATAATTTTGGTGATTGTCCCTTAGGACAGATCTTAAATTTAAATAAAAAGAGACACATTTTTTAAATTATTAAATTGATTTTGTACAGTGGCAAAAGCATTGAAAAAAACAAGAGTAAAGCAGGCTTCTCACTGCCTCGCAATGTGATATCACATTTTGTTATGCTTTGTGATGATTTGCGAAATACGTCAAAGTGTTTACATTGGCAACACAAAATATGTACTTCTCAAAATTGTGAAAAGCCTTGTGAAAAGCCTTGTGAAAAGCCTTGTGAAAAGCCTTGTGAAAGCCTTCAATGTAAACACTACCAGTCAATGTAAAGAGCATCGCAAAAAGTCACAAGGAATCAAAGTGTTCACAAAATGTTCGCAATTGAACAATAACAAGTTCCACAAAATGAATAAAAACAAAGAAATGTCACTTTTCAATTGTCCTCCAATAATAAAGATTTAATTTCTTTGAAAAAAAGTTTATGAATGATTCAATCAGATTGTCACATTTTTCACATTGCCTTGTGACGTTGTGAACAGCTTTGTGCAGCGTTTGTGAAGCGTTTGTGACGCAGTGAGAACCCACCTTAAGAGAGGGTGACACCAAACAAATGAGCGTACACGAAATGAAGAGAATGCTTGCTTTATACAAAACAGCTGTTCATTGAAATTCAACTCAATGATATCATAAATACGACAACAGAAACTTAAAAAGGTCACTCACTAGCTACAGTGTTATCACCTTGCCACATAACACAAATATCATAGTTTCTGAATACCCTAATTATATTTTTCGTATTTTAAGAAAGATTGCAACTTTAGTAAATTCGAGTTTCAGTGAGACATCAATGTACAACAATTGAAATGAGAGCAAAACTCGCCAACTTACCCGTTTCGGTGGCAAACACGCGAAAACTGTTGTCCCAGAAGCCGCAGGCGATCAAGAAGCGACTGTCGACGGTGGTCACAAAGCAATTGGATCGAATCTTCAGCATTTGACTAAAGTTGTCGCCCAGATGGCGACGACTGACGGCGTTGCTGCTGTTGTTGGTGCCATGCACAGCTGAAGAAGTGACAGATGGAAATGGAAAGTGAAAGTGTGATTAAAGCAGTGGTGGGCACGCAGTGGCTCCGGGAGCAGCGACTGCTTTCAACTATGTAAGGATGGAAGCGATGATCAAAAGCGGCAACTCACCCAGAACTGGATCGATTGTCAGGGGTTGATTGGAGCCCGGCCCGGTTTGCGGGGATTCCGCGTAGCTGGGACTCTGGACGGACGCGGTGTAGTTGCAGTTCCATCGGTTGACGGCGAACTGGTGGCCCGCGGTGACGGTGACCACCGAGGGCAGCGACAGCTGCGGATACGTGTTGGCCGAGATGTGGATGACGGGCGAGTTCTGGTAGAACTTGAGCATCTGGCACAGGTCCTCGGGCATCGCGCTGAACATCATGGGCGACAGATGCATCGCGGAGCTGCGCGGCGGATGCGGCTCCATCAGCAGCTGGCTGGGCGTCTGTCCGAAGTTGCGGATCTGATTCTCGACCGCCTCGCGCATCACGGGATCGAGGACGCCGTCCAGGTCGCAGCTGCCCTCGTAGGTGAGATAGTAGAACACGTTGGTGGCCCGGATGGCCTCGGGTCCGCGCTGCTTGTAGCCGAATATCAGATCGATCCACTGGTGCAGCTGGCAGGACACGAACTCCGACTCGAGCGCCATGCGGTTGATGCGCACGAACTCCTCGGGACTCTTGGCCCACGGCGGCAGCTCGATGTCGTCGACGAGGGCGCCGTCCTCGCGGTGTCCCAGCCGATAGCCCGAGGCGTTGTAGAACATCTCGGGCAGGAAGTACCACTCGGGTATCAGCTCCTTCACGTCCGACGTGTCCCGCTGGCAGTTCTTCCAGCTGAGCGAGACCGAGGAGAAGAGCCGGTCCGGATAGTCGAACTTGCCGCCCTGGAGGGCCAGGAACATGGTCGTGAAGGGCTCGACGCGCACCAGCCAGTTGAGCGTGAAGGCGGCCGTCGAGTAGTGCGTGCCGTAGTGGAAGGGCGGAATCTGGTCGCTGTCCCAGCTCTCGTAGCGCTCCTCGAAGTAGGCGCGCCGCGACGGATTCAGGGCGCCAATGGGCTTGGACAGGTCGCGATAGTTGGAGGGCAGACTGAGGTCCAGGTCCTTGGAGTCGTAGTTGGTGAGCACCCAGGGGAAGATCGGATACTGGTTGAGGTCGTTGTAGGTGCGGCCCGCGATCGTGTTGAGGAACATCAAGTACTCGAAGTTGCTGATCTCGCGCCGCTGCCACTTCTGCGTCATGTTCGAGTTGCGCATCAGCTGGCGCGGCGACATCATCGAGGCGCGCCGCGTCTGCGGAATGCCGTACTTGATGCCGACGCCGACGCGCGGCAGCGCCTTGATCACCTTCTTCACCGTGTGCTGGTCGGGGAAGGCGAACAGGATCGAGGTGCGGCTGGCCAGAAAGATCTCGAGCGCCACGTTCTGCAGCAGATAGCGGCGCGAGAAGATCGCCCGCACCTCGGAGAAGTACCACTTGCCGTGCAGATGGTCGCAGTACTTCAGCACCTCCGCGTCGATCTTGTGGAACTCCGGATGCTCCTCGTCCACCTCGAAGAACATCTCGGTGCTCGTGATGGAGACGGTGCCGGGCGCCACCAGACCGGGCGCGATCAGACGCGCCTTGGTCGAGATGTTCACGGGCCCCGTCAGGTCGAGGTCCAGTTCGCGGTCCTCGATCAGCAGCTCCGCGTCGTCGAGCAGCTCGCTGTTGTGCTGCGCGGACGGATGCGAGCGCGAGACGGCGATCTGCGTGTGGAACTCGTCGCGCGTCTGCAGAATCGCGTCCTCCGGCGCGCCGTTCTCCAGCGCCGCCTTCAGCGTGGCCTGCGGATGCGAGGAGCCGCGCGGATTCTGCACCATGCGCTTGCGCCGGCGCGCGTCGTCCTCCCACGCGTCCAGCTTCCAGTACGGGCTCTTCTGCAGCGCCGTCAGCTGCGCGCCCGCGCCCACGCCCACGCCCGCGCCCAAAGTCATGCCCATGCCGTTGGCCTCGCCCCAGGCGCCATGGCGATTGCACATGATGTTGCGCACCTTCTCCAGCAGCCGGCTGGCGATGACGTTGTCGCGTCGGCGCGCCGCGGTGATCAGATGGTCGCACATGCGCTCCTCCTCGCGCCGCTCGAGCAGCGTCTGCGCGCACTGCGACTCGAAGTCCGCGTGCTTCAGCACGTCGTCCGCGCGCATCCGGTTCAGGATGAACTCGGCCTCGTTGGCCACGCGCACGATGTGATCCTTCATCGCGTGCGAGAGCAGGCGGCCCTCGTTGATCAGCTCGATGAAGGCGAGGCCCGCGTGCTTCTGCAGGCTGTTCTGCCACTCCTGCGAGCAGAGCAGCATCACCAGCTCCACCACCGAGTGCGAGTTCTTGAACGTGGTCAGGCCCTTGCCCTCCATCAGCAGCTCCTGGCCGTGCGAGCCGACCAGCGTCTTCGACAGGAACGGCGCGAAGTCGACCATGATCTCGCGCAGCAGCGGACAGACGGGTCCCAGGGCGATCTCCAGCTTCTGGGTGAGACTCGCCTCCCGCGAGGGCGTGGTCAGCGGCAGCTGGGCGACCAGCGCGGGCGGCTTCATGGGCAGCTCCTCGGGGCGCGATCGCTGCTGCTGCTGCTGCTGCTGCTGTGCGGCGGCAGCAGCAGTTGCTGTTGCCGTCGCGTTGCCTCCGACTCCGTAACCATCCGGCACACGCACCACGGATATTTCCGAGTCCGGTTTATCGCCACGCTCCTGACCAGCAACCTGTTGCTGCTGTTGCTGTTGCTGCTGCTGCTTCTGTGCATGTTGCTGCTGTGCTGCCTCCTGGCTGGCGGCATCTCCCGAGCCCAGACCCACAACGAGTCCGGCACTCGCCGCTGCTTGGACAACGGCCGCGTCCTCGTTCAAATTGACATCCGTCCAGCTCTCGTCGTTCGAGTTGCTTGGCTGCTTCGAGTTCGAATTCGAATTCGAGTTCGAGTTGTGCTCGTCCACCAGAATGTCGCTGGACGACTCCACCTCGTGCACCTCGTTCTCCGTCGAGTTCATGTTCAGGCTGCCCACGTCCGAATCAACGCTCTAAACACGCGACAAGCACACGAAAAACAAACATCACAAACTTTGAAAAATATACGAAATAATATACGAAAATCAAGTGGAAAACATGGGGATAACTTGGACACGCCTGAAATTGGAGATACCCTTGCAGATCGCTGACGATCAATTGGCGACTGATTGTGCCTAGGACATCTGTAGAATGGGGTGGTGGGCACGCAGTGGCTCCGGGAGCAACGGCTGCTCCCAACTTAGGCAGACTCAGATTTCGTGCCCACCGCTGCTCTAGATGACAGGAAGGTTCCGCTATAAGACACAGCGTAGACAACTGTACTTAATATAGGAGTAGCTGTCAAACTGTCAGACTAGCTTTCACTTTCTGCCTGATGTTTTAAGAGTGATTTTCCTTAACCTGCTCTAATATCATTTTGGGAAAATTCTTTACAGGCTTGCTACGTAAATCACAAGTGAAAGCGAATTCAGAGAAAAGCAATTCCGCTCGAAAAATTGCACAGTGCCACAGAACCTCGAGTGATTAAGCATGTTCAGCAACCTTTTCGAACTCGGCTGCTAGGGTTGTCCCCTTCTCAGATTAAATTTTGCAAGGGTTTGTTTAGCAACTTTTTTTGAGTTAATCAGTGCAGAATAATAGCTTTTTCTTTTATCGGGGGTGCCACAGAAATCGCTTTCGCTTGAATTTCACTTAAATTTCATACAAGATTAAGTTAAATTCAAGCGAAAGCGATTTCTGTGGCACCCTTGTATATCTTTTTTAATTAATATAATTTTATTTATCTATATAATAGTTGATTTTGCATAGCTTAAAAAAGTTTAAAAGTTATTGGCGCGACAAACAATAAAAGTTTCTCGACAACTCTGAATTCTTAAATTCGGACAAAAAATGTGACATTATTCTCATAACATCGCTCGCCAGTGGATTGAGCGATGATTTCGTTTCACTCAAAATTGTTCAGGTGATTGGACTGTGGCACGGAGAAATGAAATTGACGTGAAATTCAAGTGGAAGAGATTTCTGTGGCACACCTTATGAAAAGTGAAAACCAGAACAGTTCTCATACCAACTGATTCGAATATTCATCACTCTCAATGAATTGTCTCCATATTTTATTACTTTTTTTGGTACTTGCGTGTTTTTAACCTTTTTTTAAGGGTTTAAAATTTAAATCAAAAGAATTATAGATTTAAATTTCCTTTTTTATGAATATATTAATTTTAAGAAATTATTAAAATGTTAAATTCGGACAACATTTTGGAGTTAGAGATACAATCTGCAAGGGTATTCAGCTGTCGGTTAGCCACAATTTTATTCATGTTTCATTGTAAATTTGTTGGCTTTTTTTTGGCTTTTTTTTCGGTGAGCTTTTATAGTGCGTTTTATGTGCGGACATCAAGTTGTGCGGTGGTGCGGAGTGGTGCGAGGGGGTGAGGGGGTGAGGGACAGACAGGGGGAGAAGCTGGCCAGTGTGTGCGTGTGTGTGTGTGTGTGTGTGTGTGTGTGTGTGTGTGTGTGTGTGTGTGTGTGTGTGTGTGTGTGTGTGCTATCTCTATGTGAATTTGACGTATCATTTTCACATTAATTATGCGCATGGAACAATAAATCAAAATTTTGTCCCTTGTCTCGGTGTGAGTGTGAATGTGTGTGTGTGTGTGTGTGTGTGTGTGTCAACATGTGCATTTGTCAACGCCACGCACAAAATGTTATCTTCAGATCTGTGCATATATACATACATATACCTATCTACATCACATATATATATTTCTCTCTCTCTCTCTCTCTCTCTGCCTTCTTCATCAGCTCCATCGAATTTGCATAAAAGGCAGACAACTTTCAATGCCCAAAACAAGACAGAGATAGATATAGAGAGGGAGAGAGAGATAGAGAAAAAGAGAGAAAGAGAGAGAGAGAGAGCTGGCAACATTGTGTGGCATCACAAATTTTGTTAAGCGTTTGACAAATGTCAACTGTCAAATACAACAAAATGTCAACTCTGTGTAGGTGACAGCACACAGCATGTGTGTGTGTGTGTATGTGTATGTGTGTGTGTGAGTGTGTGTGTGTGTGTGTGTGTGAGTGTGTGTGTGACAGCTGTTGCGCCTATTCAGATGCGGCATTAACTGAAATCAATTATCAAAATGCGCGCGACAAACACAAAGTTCGAAGCTCACATTTCACTTGAAGCACACACATTAAGCACACACACAAACACACTCACACACACACACACACACACTGACAGTCATAGGACAGCTTCTTTATAGTGAACTGCTCTCCAGTTTAGTACCCACAGTATCCAAGCGTTAGAAGCTACAGATATGTTCTATATGTCGCTAGACAGATATTTTTAAGAACTCTCAGGCATACCTTGAAACTTCTTCTCTAAGGAACATATGTAAAACAAGCGGAACAGTCGAGTGCACTCGACAGTAATATACCCTGGGCCTAGGCTTATATGCACATGCAATTCTCGTACTTAGCATCAAATATCGACCTATCGTTTTTGTGGCAGCTACATACATATATAACAAGATAAGTGATTTAAACCAATTTAAAAATAAAAAAATAAAAAAATAATAATTAAAAATCATTTGCATCGACAGAACCGAGATTCGAACCGCGATCTCCCGTTTCGCGTGCCGAGCACTTATCACTTCCACCACGCCGCAACTTGGATTGAAGATGACAAATTCGATAAACATTCGGGCAGAGGAAATGTAAAATGAGTTAATTGACCATTAATTCCATTCTATTTATAGAATTGCCATTAAAATACCTCGGACAAAATTGTTAATATCTTCACTATTAATGGACCAATCGGGATGAAAGTTGGCGAATAGCTTCTGGGCAAGATTCCACACCCGTTGATTTAAAAAAAATACAATTTTAAACTTAAAAGCCAAAATAAAAGGTGCTGTCACTTTTTCATGAATTACGCCCCCCACAGTGGGCGTGGCACAATTTTAACATAAACTTGTCCTGCCTGACATAATAGGGAGTCTTCATTCCAAATTTGGACGGACATGGCTATATCGACTGGACTGTTGGTGCTGATCAAGAATATATCTACTTTATGGGGTCGGAGATTCTTCCCTCTGCCTGTTACATACTTTTGAACAAACTTAGGGCATAAAATTACAGGTGAAAAGGGTTTTTAATCCCATATTTTGACGAATATAGTCCAACGATTTCTATTAGTTTTCATTATGTTGTCGTGTGTACAATTTCGCGTTTTTTGCTATATGGCACCTAACTTTGCGCCTTCGGGCTTGGAAGATATCACCTATTGACTGAGCATATCTTTTGCTTGTAAATTGCCCACACTACAGTCAAGCCTCCCTTTAACGAACTTCTCAGAGTGCGGACTTTATCCAAAATTAAACCAAGATTTTGTTAAAACTATTTTCATTAATAGTTCTTTAAGTTGTGGCGATTTTTGCTCAAAGTGAAGTTTCACTGTACAGTAATTTGTCTGTAAAAACTGCGCTTAATGCAATTTTAATTGAAGCTAATTTGAGGCCTATGCAAATACATATGACGCAATTGATTCGAATCAATGATTCATTGAATTTGCATTGATTGCATTAATGCAACTGACAAATGGACGAAATGACCAAATGAAACAAATGGCGATGAATGATGATGAATTTCACTTCAAATCGAATGAAATGCAAAAATCAACGGACATATTGTGAATGTCAAAAGCATTCACAATGGACAATGGACACTGGACAACACAGACACAGAGACAGAGACAGAGACAGACAGACAGACATTTAACTGAGTTGTCATGTGATTATCGATGCCATTATAGCCCTGATGTCTTCAATTCAAAATGAATCTAAAATATATGTATGCGAGCATTTAACTGAATTATTATTATTATTATTATTAATTTGAATCAAAACTTTTCATTTATTCTCTGTACAGTTATTCAAAAATTGCTTCTCAAATTGCATTTGTAAATTGCTTGTCAGCTTTAGCTGATTCGAGGTCTGATTTATCAGTTTTGCAGCTATTTCGTCGCTTTTGAGACTTAGAATTCTCAACTGGTTTTCCTATTTAGATTTTTAAAAAAAAATATACAGGCGTGCCACAGAAATCGCAAGCGAATTAGAATTCCGAAGAAAGCATTTCCGCACGGAAATTTCCGAGGATTTCCAAAACCTCGAGAGATTTTATGTTTCTTAGCAATTTCGCCAACCTTTTCGAAGTAGGCTGCTAAGGGTTGTCACCTTCTCAGATTAAATTACACAAGGGTTTGTTTAGCAACTTTTTTAGGTTTTTCAATGCAGAACAATAAGTTTTTCATTTTTTTCTTATTTAATTTATATAGTTTAATTCATTTATATAATAATTGACTTTGTTTAGCTACAAAAAATTTAAAAGCGATTGGCGCGACAGAATAAAAGTTACTCGACAACTCTAGCGACTGTTTGCCATTAGTCTGGCAACCCTTCGTGACAAATGTTGTCACAAATTCCACAATAAGTTAAAGGATTTATGTGGTAAAACTTGATTTACCTCAAAAGAGCTATTTTTTGAATGCTTATTTTAAAGAAAACTGAAGTGGTTCCATATTTATATTTCAAATACCTTACTTCGAATTCTGACTAAAAAATGTGGCATTGCTGCGCCTGACTTCGAAAACTAAATCGGACTAGGTGGCAGCATCGGACGCCAGCGGATTTAGCGCTAGTTTATTTCGCGTAAAATTATTCAGCGAATTGAAATGTGGCACAGCGAAATGAAATTGAGGTGAAATTCAAGCGAAAGCGATTTCTGTGGCACCCCCGATAAACTCAATGCTTCTTCCAAAGATTCTTTGTAGGCTGACTTTTTTCTAGTTTGCATTCCATTTCATTTCAATTTCTCTTCAATGACTTTCTAAATATTTTTCTCAAAATATTCAGTTCTCTCTCTCTCTTGTCACCTCTTTTTCGTCTATTTTTTATCATAAATTATGATGCAATGAAAATATTGTAAATATGAAAGGGTATGTTTAAGTTTGGCAATTTGACGTGTTTAATTAATGTGCAAATTTAATGTGCTCTCTAATTATAACTACGCATACGAATGCTGAGTGGGTGAAACGGTTAATTAATTAAGGCGCTGTGTTGTGGTGTTTGTTGTGTTTGTTGTGTTTGTTGTGATTGTTGTGATTGGTAGCGGTACAAAAAGTTGTTGTGGTTGCTGTTGTTGTTGCTGTTGGTTGTTGTTCAAATTACAAGTACGTAACGTAAACACAGTGATGGCAAAAATAATCGAGAATTGTTTTGGAAAATTCATATGTTTATTAATTTCGTAATTGGAATTTTTCAAAACTTAAAATAAATAACTGTTTTCTATATTCTGGCTCTGAATTTTTATCATTATTATTGGATAATTGTTTGATGTGGGTTAATCCAGCGTTGCGAACGTTACGTTTACACGCATTTGGTATTTTCATGTTAAAATTGTTCGTAAAATTTTAACGAAATTTTCTGAAAATTGCAGTTCATTCGAAGTGATTTTAAGCCTTTACTGAGTTAACAGTCTTAGTATTTTAGAAAATAAGCTAAGCTTGTTGAAATTTTCGTCGCGAACGTTACAAAAAAATGGAAATCGATTTAAAATTAATGCGAACTCTCCCATTTTTAGCGAATTTTGCTTAATTAACAAAAAATAACCATATACAAAAAATTAAGTGCAGTATATGAGCATAACAACCCAGCTTAAAAAATAATGATAGGTAGTCTCGTTTAATAACAAACCTTAATTTTTGTCTGTTGTGAACGTTACACTTTGAGAACACATTTATACTTTTAATTATAAATATGTACTATACTATATGTCAATCGTGGGCGTCACAGAAGTCGCTTTCGCTTGAATTTCACTTGAATTTGTATGAAATTTGAGTGAAATTCAAGCGAAAGCGATTTCTGTGGCACCCCTTAATATGATTTTTATCTTAAATGAAAGAAAATTAAACAAAGTCTAAGAGTTGTTTTCTTAATCAAGGAAAATTTCCGTTTTTAACAAATTTTAAACTCATGACTCCCATTTCTATTAGTTTTGCCATCACTGTAGATGTGTTTGTGAGAATGTGTGTGTGTGTGTGTGTGTTTAAGGTGAATTGACTGCCAAAAATGTTGCAAATTATTTGCAGTTGTTGTTGTTGTTGTTGTTGTTAATTTTCTTTTACCTTTGGCAACTTTTGTGGCAGCATTGGCTTTGGTGGTGACAATGGTTGTTGTTGAATTTTGATTGTTGTTGTTGTTGTTGTTGTTGTTGTTGATTTAACAGTTGTTGCAGTAGCAGTTGTTGTTGTTACAGTTGTTGGTACTGTTGTTGTTGTTACTGTTGTTGTCTTTGTGTTGTTGTTGTTATTGTTGTTGTTGTTGTTGCTATGAGCCTGGTGACATTTTTGGTATTTTTTGATTGATTTACATAGATTTTAGTGTTTGATTCGCAACATGCATTTGTATAACATATTTCTCTTTCACACACACACACACACACACACACACACACACACATGCAGTCTCGCTCTATCATACTGTTTCATTATTAAGGACATGCCTGTTAAGTTTCGATTAGAATTACTAATCAATTCGATTATTTTTGGAAATAATGATTACGATTACAAAAAATCTGAAATAATCTAAAAATTTTATTACTATTCAAAAATAATCAGAAAAAATCAAAAATAATTAAAAATAATTTTTCTGATTATTTCGGATTATTTTAGATTTTTGCTGATTATTTTGGCTACTTTCAATGTGAAAATTTAAAATGATTTGATTTTTAGTAAATAGTCATAAATAATCAAAAATAATCAAAAATAATCAAAAACAATCAAAAATAATCGATCTGATTATTTCGGATTATTTTTGATTTTTTCTGATTATTTTGGCTACTTTGATTGCGAAAATTTAAAATGATTTGATTTTTACTAAATAGACAGAAATAATCAAAAAAATCAAAATAGTCCGCATAAAATCAAAAATAGTCAAAATACTTAAAAAGATTATTTTTGATTTTTTCTGATTATTTTTTAATAATTTTTATAATTTTCGATTATTTTATTTTAGATTTCTTGTAATCTTAATCATTAAATAAATGGGCAAAACCGAAAATAATCGTAATTTAATCATAAGTTCGGCTTTTAAACAAAACTAATCTAATATCTAATGATTGTGATTACTAATCATTATTTAACAGGCATGATTAAAGATAATTACTAATAGTTTGGTTATTTAATTTAAGATAGTCTCTGCTAAAGTGACAAACCGTAAACTGTAAACTGCAAACATGCAAAAAGTGCTTAACAAATTCAACTCAAATCAACTCGAGTTGTGTTTGAAACTCAATCGACAAATTGAGTCCACAAGTATTTTCGGGCGTTTTCCCTTTTCCCAGTTCCAGTTCCATTTCCATTTCCATTTGCACCCAGCACCACTTTGCACACTTGATAAACCAAACTAAAAGTTCTCTTTCTCACACACACACGATTCTTTACATATTTACACCATTCTGCTTCTGATTACCAGCTAATCATTTAATCATTTAATCATTTAATCGTTTAATCATTTAATCAGTTCAAACATAATCACAGTACTCACCTTGATAGAGGGTGGTCCACTCGAGTGCGAATCGTTGTCCGCCAACACGGACGGATTGTTCTCATCGACCACAATGATCTCGTAATCGGAGTCCTGAATCTGACCTCGGCCTCCTGCACGAAAATGACAAAGAATCACACAATCAATACAAATACACAACAATTCATATATGTTTAAGACACAAATTGTACATAACAATTAAGATTAAGTATATATATATATCTGCTGAATAAGTTGAAGTATAAATAAGTGTATTTTACGTATATATTTAGTTATTATAATTTAATAAATACTCCTTGATTAATGCTAAACAGTGCAACATAAAATTCAGAAATTGAGAAAAAAACAATTCGACTTGAACTTATAAAAGAATCAATCTCACAATTACACAGATACACAGATACAGACACAAACACATAGTTGATAGATACATTGTCAGATCTATTTTAAGCACGCTGAAACCTGATTTCTTTTTGTAATTATTGTTAACTACTTTTATTAGCTGTCATCCTGCTAAATCGCATCAAGATCGGACAAATATAAAGCTGGTTATGGCTGTTTTAAGATTCAAGTAAGTGCCTAAAAGTATGCAATAAAACATATTTTATATCCATTTCAACTCGCCTATGGCCTTATCGCTTATTCTCAAACGATTTTTAGTACATATTGTTATATATTTTCCCATATATTCCAATATACTTATCAGGGATGCCACAGAAATCGCAAGCGAATTATAATTCCGCAAAAAGAATTTCCGCACGGAAATTTCCGAGGTGCCACAGAACCTCGAGAGATTTAATTTATTTTAGCAATTTCATCAACCTTTTCGAACTAGGCTGTTAAGGGTTGTCACCTTCTCAGATTAAATTACCCAAGGGTTTGTTTAGCAACATTTTTAGGTTTTTCATTGCAGAACAATAAGTTTTGCATCTGTTTCCTTTTTAATTTATATAGTTTAATTCATTTACATAATAATTGACTTTCTTTTCAGCTACAAAAAAATTAAAAGCAATTGGCGCGAGAAAATAAAAGTTACTCGACAACTCTAGCGACTGTCTGCCATTAGTCTGGCAACCCTTCGTGACAAATGTTTTCACAAATTGCACAATAAGTTAAAGGTTTTTTTTCGGTAAAACTTGATTTACCTTAAATGAGCTATTTTTTAATGCTTAATTTAAAGAAAACAGAAGTGGTAGAAAATGTGGCAACAATGCCCCTGACTTCGAAAATCTAAATTGGACTAGGTGGCAGCATCGAGCGCCAGCGGATTTAGCGCTAGTTTATTCCGCGTAAAATTATTCAGCGAATTGAAATGTGGCACAGCGAAATGAAATTGAGGTGAAATTCAAGCGAAAGCGATTTCTGCGATACTGTGTATATATTCCAATCTTAAAGCTTTAACAGCAAAACATATTTACAAATCATCGAATTTGCCTATGATTTAAATGTTAAACAATTTGATCAGCTTGTAATTAGAGAAATCTAATTCGAGTTTATTCACTGGCTAAATGTAATTTCAACTTCGATTCGATTGCATGGCAAACATGAGAATATTTTATGTGCACATATTTAAAGTAAGCTCATTGAAATGTTATTTATTCTTTGCATAAACTATGTAAATTTAATGTAAATCAATTGTGAAATGAAACTTTTGTGTGTGTGTGTAATTATTTTGACCACACAAAAAATGTTGTTGGAAGGTGTGAAGGAAATTGTTGCTTGACTTTAGCATTAATTAGTCAAATGGCTTTGGCTGCGTGTCGACATGACGAGGGCTCAAGAAATTTGAAATTTGCATATAAACGAGACACACACACACACACACACACATAGACACAAGAACACAAAAACGTTGCTGCCCATTGAACAGGAATGTGGCAAGAAAGAGACAACAAGCAAGAGCAACAACTAAAGAGAGAAAGAGAAAGAGAGCTTCATACAATTTGCAACTACATTTGCTTTGCTTTCTACATTGAATTTTCTTTTCTTTTGTTTTTTTTTGTATGCAAAATGTAAAATCTAATCTGCCACAATCCCTCTCTCTCTCTCTCTCTCTCTCTCTCTCTCTCTGTGTCTCTTTTTCTCTATCTGTAATCTGTTTCTTTCACACACAGAAAACATGTGAGAATAAGAATAACCTGAATTCTCATGCTGAAGTTCCGCCCCCAACTGCTTTTTGGTAATTTTGTAATTTGCACAGCTTTGCGGCTTGACCTCCCCCCCCCCTCCCTCCCTTTCACACACACACACACACACACAGAGAAAAAACTGAATACAAATTGTTGCATAAATATTCCATAAAACATCTTCTAATCATAATC
The DNA here is from genome assembly GCA_037043405.1 of Drosophila subquinaria. NCBI lineage: Eukaryota > Metazoa > Arthropoda > Insecta > Diptera > Drosophilidae > Drosophila > Drosophila subquinaria. The sequence continues at coordinate 23,812 of JBAMBL010002709.1, forward strand.
ATAAAAAGCTAGCAAGATAAATCTCAAATCAAGTAAAATCTCAAAAAGTAAAATCTAATAAAATTTTAAACTTACTCAAAAGTATATTACATTTAAAATAATTTATTAGTAATAAATCGAAGCTAAAAATAAAAATAAAGTTGTTGGCACGAAATACTTGAGTTTTTCGCTCAGTGCACAGACATTAATATGCTTAATATGCTCTCACATTATTCAAGTTACATGAGATACAAGATACAAAAGTATCTCATGCTGTAATTCGCATTGTATCTCATTTATAATGATTCTCAGCTGCTTCATTAGCCAATTGCAACATTCTCGTCTCTCTCTCTCTCTCTGCTCTCCCTCTCCCTCTCGTCTCTCTCTCTCTCTGTCTCTCATTTAATGATTTTCTTTTTTATTTAACATTCGTTTTTGTATTTTTTTTAAGGCTATTAAGCTTGTTTTACAGTTGATTATCGTTTTAATTGATATTTATGGCTTTTATTCGTATGAATTTCTCCCTATTTGCCACTGCCCCGTTAAGTATGCTACGCTTTTTTGCACTTTTACATTCCTCTCTGTGTGTGTGTGTGTGTGTTTTTATACCCGTTACTCAAAACATAAGCGATAGGGTATATCGTATTCGTAAGGAAGCATCTCCGACCCTATAAAGGATATATATTCTTGATCAGCAACATCAGACAAGTCCATATAGCCTTTAAGATATTCCGCTTGCACTATTAGTATCTACTATCCTACTATCTACTAACAAAACGATAGTAATGACTGTTTTAAGTGTTTAAACCAGCGATGGGCACGCAGTGGCTCCGGGAGCAGTGGCTGCTCCCAACTTAGCTAGACTCGAATAGGGTTGTTATTGTAGTGCTCCCAAATTCAGATTTCGTGCCCACCGCTGTTTTGAAACAATGCAAGTGCCTAAAAGTAAGCAATACAAAATATATTATATTTATTTAAATAAGCAACGGGCATCGTTTAGTCGGGACTACTCGACTATAGCCTTTGTCACTTGGTTTTTTTGTTTTTAATTTGTAATAATTTCCCAGTGTGGCCGTTTTTCATGCGCAAAGCGAGAGGGAGGGCGAGAGAGAGAGAGAGAGTGCGAGAGAGAGAGAGAGAGAGGTAAGCGGTCACAAATTACTTTTTGCACTCGTAGAACATTGAAAGCGTGTTATCGGCTTTTACTGTTGTACTCCCTTCCCCTTCCCCTTCTCCCTTGCCCTCCCTTCTGCCTTCTCTCTTTCCCTTGCTTGCTCCCTCTCTCTCTCTCTCTTTTTTTCTTTAGCTCTGTCTCATTTGCTGTTTCTGTTGCTGTTGCACATAAATTATATCAGATTGTTTCGGCTGCTTCATTTTCTTCTTTTTCGCCTGCGACTAATTTACATTTTTGTCGCTGCCATTAATTTTTTAATGTGTGTGTGTGTGACTTTATATATGAGTGTGTGTGTGTGTGTGCGTGTGTGTCTGTGTGTCTGTGTGTGTGTGAGTGACCAGACAGCAGTTTTTCAACTGCACAACAAACTTTATAGTGCAAAAATTTGTAAAATGTTTGAATTTTCATATTATGCAATTTCGCTCTTATGTAGAATATGAAAATGAACGAATTAGATTCAGGTAAAGTTGCTATACAGTGTATCTGTGTGTGTGAGTGTGTGTGTGTGTGTTTGAGCAAATGAAGATAAATGAAATACAATTTATGCTGACAACACATGAAAATGAAAATGAAAATGAAAATGACATGAGTGAAAGCCTTTCTTTCATTCATTCTATTTTCCACCCTCAAACTCTTTGTACTAGAATAAAGCTATTTTCCCTCTCCCTCTATCTACCCCCCTCCACACTGGGCTGTCAAAAATGTGACTGTCATTGTGTCTGTGTGTGTATGTGTGTGTGTGTGTGTAGTTATAAAGATAGATTGCAGTTTTTAAAAGCATAAATGGATAACAATTTCCCATATGACCTCTCACAAAATATACAAACATACTAAACTGTTAGCTTTGCTTACACACACACACACACACACACACACACACATGCACACACTCACACACACACACACACACTATTCTAGTTACATCCATTATTTTGTTTGCTGTCAGTTGCAAATTAACAAACGTCGCTCTTCAAATCAAATCAATTCAAATCGAAATCAAATCAATTCATAAGTATTTTCTGTTTTTTTTCTCCAAATATTACAAAAAATATTTGCACAACAAAAAAATTTACAACAAATGATAGAATATATAATACTCTTACCAATAAGATTGATATCAGACATATATACATATATATATATTTTTCTTTTTACTTTCAATAAAATCAAATCTATAAAAACCCAAAGTTGCAATAATTTAAAATTTATTTGACATTTTCATCGAATATTTTTAAAAATATTTTGAAATATTTAACGTTTTATGTGTCTGAATTGCTTTGAGCAGCTAATTGAGATAGAAATTCTCTTGATTTCACACAACTTCAACAAATTAATCATTGATCCAATTGAATTGACAAAAAACTGTGGCAATATCTCAATAATAAAAACCAACCACTCAGCAAGGGTATCAAAATGTATCGAGTGGGCCAATAAAACGCCATATTGTGTAACATGTTGATAAAAAATGGCTGAATGCAAATAACTGTTGATTGGCTTTTTAGGGGGCATCTCAATTGCGTAACGAGCGCAACCGAAATGCATCAAATCAAATGCGAATGCGAATGCAAAACAAACAGGCGGAAAAGGCTATAGTCGAGTAGTCCCGACTACGGGATACCCCTTACTTATTTAAATATGCACAAAATATTTTGTTATTGCCTACTTTTAGGCACTGGCATTGCTTGAAAACTTAAATCAGCCATTAACATCTTTCTATATGTCCGATCTTGTTGAGAGTTAGTAGAATGATAGCTTATAATACATTTCAACGAATACAATATACCCTTTTACCCACTTCCTTAGTAACGGGTATATTAGAACAGAAAAATAGAAAATAGAAAATAAGAGAGCCAAAAAATCCAACACAATTTTAAGCAAATAAATCAATGGGACATTGTGCTTCAAAATGTTTCACAAATCATACAAAAAATCACTTTTATTTGCGACTCTATGTACACAAACATACACTACTGGCCAAAATAATAAGTACACTCTTTTTTTTTTTCTGTAACAGCTATTGTAAGTCAAGTTTTCATACTTAAAAAATAAATTTGGTGAGGTCGTTTAAATTCCGTTTGAATGACACAAAACTTTCCTTAACCCATTGAAAATCTCGAAATTATGTAACCTTTTTTCCTCGATTTTTAAAATAAAATGTTGGCATGCAAAAACATTCTTCAAACAATTTTAGGAGAAACTGCAAAAAAAATTTTCAAAAATCTTTTCGCTTATATTTTGTATAATTTTTAGAAAATTGCTTTAAATTGCTTATTCGTTATTTCCATACAATAAGTGCCTTTTAAGCAGTTTTCATAAAATTATACAAAATATAAGCGAGAAGATTTTTAAATATTTTTTTTTGCAATCACTCCTATTATTGTTTGAAGAATGTTCTTGCATCCCATCAATTTTTTTAATAAATCGAGGAAAAAAGTTTTGAAAGTTGACTTTTTTTAAAATTCGAATATTTCAATGGGTACTTAATGGGTTAAGGAAAGTTATGCATCATTCAAACGGAATTTAGATGACCTTTCCAAATATAATTTTTATATTTGAAGACTTGACTTACAATAGCTTGTTTATTAAAAAAAAGAGTGTACTTATTAATTTGGCCAGTAGTGTATGTGTACATGTACATTCGTATATTCTCAAAAGCGAGTCAGTTTAATGTAATGCTGATTCAATGGCCCAAAGCTGCCGAATACACTGTTCAACAAAATACAAGTGCAAATACATATTTTCACTTTATTTTGCTGGTTTTCTGTTAACAAAATATGACAACAACAATTAAACAAACTATTGTAGTACTACAGCAATTTATAATTGTTTGCTCCGCCCCCAAAAATAACTTCAATGGGTTGATTTTGTGTTTATTGTAAGTATAAATTTAAAGTGGTTTCTATTTTGGCATCTCCGAATGGTTTCAAAATGTTGTGGAAAATTGGAAGTAGAAGCTAACTAAGTTTGAGCTCAACAAGAGAATATTGAAGTGTTAAAATCTATCAGGTATGCCACAGAAATCACTAGTGAAAGCGAATTTAGAGAAAAACAATTCCACTTCGAAAATTTCTCCGTGCCACAGAACTTCGAGTGATTAAATGTATTCTAGCATTTTCACCAACCTTTTCAAACTAGGCTACTAAGGGTTGTCACCCTCTCAGATTAAATTTCCCAAGGGTTTGTTTAGCAACTTTTTTAAGTTTATCATTGCAGAATTATTGCTTTTTATTTTAATTCTTTTTTAATTACTATAATTTAATTTATTTTTATAATCATTGATTTTGTTAGCTTACAAACAATAAAAGTTACTCGACAACTCTAAATTCAAAAATTCGGACAAAAAATGTGACATTGTTCTCATGGCATCGGCCAGTGGATTGAGCGATGATTTCGTTTCATCCAAAATTGTTCAGGTGATTGGACTGTGGCACGGAGAAATGAAATTGACGTGAAATTCAAGTGGAAGAGATTTCTGTGGCATACCTGAATATCTATATATATAAAACTCTTTGTCCTGACTGACTGACTGACTGAGAATCAACGTGCAGCCCAAACGGTAAAAGATAGAAAGCTGAAATTTTCACGCAACATATGTGAGATAATTTCATTGCGCAATAAGACGGCGTTTTGAAAAATTCGACCTCTAAATGGGTTAAATCGGGGTCAAAGGTCACAGAACTGCTTAGTATGAAAAACTTTTTTGTTTCTTAAGATATCCCAACCAAACTCACAGATTATATGTTTGGGACTGTTTCTTACATTCTGACCAAATTTGGTCAAAGTCGGGTTACTATATCATATACCTGCCATAGGAACAATCGGATGAAAATAACCTTTAGAATCAAAAACTCTGTTGTTGTATGAGATATTCTTAGAAAACTCAAACATTAACTCTTCTTGCTAAATTTTGAATTTTCCTCAAATTCAGCTTTTTCCCGCCAAATTTAGCCTTTTCCCGCCAAATCTGGATTTTTCCCGCCAAATCACTAAATCTGACTTAGCCAAACCTGAAATGCCTAAAATGAATTTTCGAAACGTTTTCGGAACCGAGCTCGAAAAGTAAAAACAAAGCCCATTTCGATCGGAATTGGGAACAGCAAGTAGTAAAAAGTTCGTTTTCGTTTCGTTTTTACTGTCTGATTGTTTAATCAGAGGGAGCAGAGAGAGAGAGAGAGTATAAATATCCGATAATATTAAAATGATAGTTTTGAATGGTTTTTATCAACGCGTCGCTTCATTTGCCTCATTTTGCAGAATTTGTTTATATATTTTTCATACATTTAAGTTTTTTTATCTGATTAAATGCAGATTTTGTCCGACCGATTGCATCGCATTGATTTGCATTTGCATTTTGGAATCATTAAATAGCAATTACACTGAACAGAAAAATGTTGAAAAATAGCAATTTAAATTTATTTGCATTTGATTTGATTTGATTTTATGCATCAATAATTAAAAACGCATTAAAAATGATACAAAGGAAAAATCAAATGGATACAAAAAAAAACAAGAAAAATGAATTTAAAAAATGCTTGACAAGTGCGCGTAATAATGTCAATTTACACTGGGAGCCAGCAGTTGTCGGCCGGCAATTGCAATTGTTTAAAAAATATGGTAAAAATGTATACAATACATGTGCAGGATAATCATCAGACACTCACACACACACACACGCACACACTTATATACACACCTATACACACACACACAAACAGTCACACTGAAAAGTATCGCAGCAAGTATGCAAATTGTACATAAAATCAATAGTTGCAAGTTTAGTAAGAGATGGGAAAAATGGCAACACAGCAAGAGAGACAGACAGAGAGAGATAGAGAGAGAGAGAGAGAGAGAGTGAGATAGAGAGTGAGATAGAAGCTAAGGCTTGTAAGCTAAACATTGATATAACAGCTAGTCAAGTAATTGTTGTGACAAGCAAAGACAAAATTTATTGTAACTTTTTTTTATATTTTATATTATTATATATATTATATTGATAATTGTGAATATTGGTCAGATGTCAAAACAATTACTTGAGCAACTGTTGAGGTCAGCATAGGAATTAGCTACAGCTAAAGCTAGAGAATATATAGCAATATAACTAGATTTTGATATTTGATATTTTTGGGAATGAAATGAGCAATAAAATAAGCGAAACGCAATGGAAACGAAACGAAATTGAAATTGAAATTGAAATATATGAAATGCAACGCAACGAAACGGAAATGAAATTGAAAAAGGTGAGAGCTACTTGAGTTAGATAGAGATAGACAGAGACAGAGAGAGAGACAGTTAGATAAATACATAAACATTTACATATGTACATATATATTGATAAAGAGAAATAATAGATAGTTGGTTAGATAGAAATAGATAGATAGATAGATAGAGAGAGCACGTGAGCTAAACTACACTACACTACACAACACTACACTAGATTACACTACACTCAGTGAGAGTACGAGCGATACCTGTTCCAGTGCCAGCAGCAGCATTGCGTCCGTTGTAGCGATAACTGTTGTTGTTGCTGTTGTTGCTGTTGTTGTTGTTGTTGTTGTTAGTGATAACATTCGATTTATTATTATAATTGGCGCCATCGTTCAGTGCCACGCCCATGCCCATGCCCATGGGCACGCCCACATTCATGCCCATATTCATATTCATGCCCATATTCATATTCATGTTCATATTCATATTCATATTCATGTTCATGTTGATGCAACCGCCTCCAGCTCCGCCAGCAGCAACAGTTGCTGCTGTCGCGTGACCATTTCTCAGGTTGCGCATGTTGTTGCTGGCAATGTTGTTGTTGTTGCTGTTGCTGCTGCTGCTGTTGCTGCTGCCATTGTTGCTGACACTGTTGCCATTGCTGCTGGCATGTCCATTGAGCAATCCGCCCACAGCAGCAGCAGCGACATGATGATGTTGCTCCTGTGCCAGGCCATTCAATTGCTGCTGCTGCTGCTGCTGTTGCTGTTGTTGTTGCTCTCCATTAATTGCCACACTACGCATATAGGCAGCATGTGGATGCGTGTGATGATAGCCACCAGTGTTGCCACCGTTCTCCAACTGTTGTCCATAGTGATTGTGCTTGCCGTTGAGCAACTGTTGCTGCTGTTGCTGTTGCTGATGTCCATTGATCAGAGCATAATGTGGCTGATGTGCATGATAATGTTGCTGCTGTTGCTGTTGCTGTTGATGCTTGTGCAGCTGCTGCTGCTGCTGCTGCTGACGCTGCGGCAACTGTTGCTGCTGACTCTGTGAGGCCAGCGATGACAGCGACGAACTCGATGCTGGCTGCGATGTTGCTGTCGAGCTGGCCGACGAGCTGCTTGAATGTTGCCCAAGTGGCGGCGGTGGTGAAATGTTGCCCAGTTGTTGCTGCTGCTGTTGCTGGTGTTGCTGGGATGCGACATGTTGCTGCTGCTGTTGCTGTTGCTGATGTTGATAATATGCAGCAGCCATATGATGGTGACTGTGATTATGTTGCTGATGTTGCTGCTGCTGCTGCTGTTGATAGTAATGTTGTTGCTGCTGCTGCTGTTGCTGCTGCTGTTGCACAGAGGCGGCGGCAACATGATTCTGATGCGACTCGGGCAAAAATTGTGGATAGACGTGATGTGACCATTGTGGGAATAAGGGACGTGCGCTGGCGGCTTCTATTATTATTATTATTATAATAATTATTGTTATTTGAATTATTATTATTGAGATTCAATATTATTATTATGATTATTTGTATTTTATTTTTATAGAATATAATAATTATTTTATTTGTATATATTTTTTTTATTATTATTAGCATTATTTTATTAATATTGTTAATTTTTTTTTAATTTTATTATTATTATATTATTATATTTTTATATAATTTTTATTTTTATTATTATTATATTATTATATAATTTTTATTTTTTATTATTTATTATTATTATTTTTTAATTTTATTATTATTATTATGTTATTATATTTTTATACAATTTTTATTTTTATTATTATTATTAATATGATTATTTTTATTATATTTTTTGTAAATTGTATTGTTATTATTTTATTATATTTATTATTATTATTATATTTATTATTATTTATTATTATTTATATTAATTTGATTATTGTTGTTGTACATTTTAATATTTACATATTTCATATAAATTCATATATATATATACATATATAGGGAGGTTTTGAGAGATTGTTGATGTGGGAACGTGGTTAGGTTTTTTTTGGTGACGTGACGAGCATTTTTTGTTTGTTTGTTTGGTATTTTAATTGGTATTTTTTTTTTAGTAGTTTTGTTCATTTTTAATTTGTTTGTTGGTTTAAATTGTTTGGTGTTTTTTGTATTTGTACAATAAATCCAAAAAAGCAGCGTGAAAATGAAATCAATTAGAAAACGGAACGAAGAAAAGAAACACGAAAAACTGAATAGTATCTGAATCTTCGACAAGATGATGCACAAGATGATGAGAGTGTTCTTAAATGCTAATGATTAAGTTTTGTAAATTGTTAATTGTAATTTTGATTTGGTTAGTTTTAAAAGGGTTGAGGGGTGACAAGGGGCGCAAATTCACGAGGGGGGAGTGACGGACGGGGTTGGGCGGATTATTTGATTGTAACTTTTGGTGCCGTTTTTAATTTTAATTTTATAATTTTTGTTGAGAGTTGCATACACAACGCAAACAACACACACACACACACACACGCACACACTAGCGGAATGGCACTACAAGTGGTGGCGGTGGTGTTGGCGGTGGTGTTGTGGTTGTTGTTGTTGGTGCTCGCTTCTAGTGGGTCGACTACCAATAACAAAGTATGAATGTCATAGAAACTCGTTGAGCAGCTGTTCAAACACAAACGGAATGCAAAAGCAAAGCGAACGGAACAAAACGGAATTGAAACGAAAAACTTACACAAAATTTATAGCAAAGAGTAGTCAATTTTGTTCAAGAGAGAGCGAGAAAGTTAGAGAGAGAGAGAGAGAGAGAGGCAGAGAGAACCAATGAACGATTGTGTAGTTTTTAGTGCAGCAAACGAAACGAAACGAAACGAAATGAAACGAGAAACCAAACGTAATGAAACGAAACGAAACGAAACGAGAAACGAGACAGAGACAAGCGAGAGACGCGATTGAGCAATGTAAATGGAACGCATGAGAAATGCGAATCGATAAGTCCAAAGCAAAACTAAATAACAAAAATGATAACGATAACGATAACAATAACGATAGCTGAAATAAGAACCCATCCGAGCAATAATCGAAAATCAGAAACATACGCATGGCATTGCCAAATGCCATTTTTGGGGCACGAGTTATCGAGTTATCGAGTTATCGCAACCGTTTTGATAAACTCCTTCGACAGCTAATCGGGACTTATCGATAATAAGTAGAACTTACCGTTTCCCGAGCTGCGCTGCAGCACTGGCGATTGGCGTTGGATCTGCGGCTCGGCGGGCGGCTCCAGAATGTCGCGATATTTCGATACCATCAGCACCGATATGAAGTAGACGATGGCCAGCGATAGGAACTGCGCCTGTTTCGTTTCCTCCTGTGACAGCAATGACAGAAACGGAATGGCAAATGGGAAATCGCATGAGTGGCAAGAAACGTAGCAAGAGCAAAATAAAAATCGAAATAGCTATCGATAGTATTTACATATATCGCTTAGGGGTACTTTATCGATATCGACAGTTACTTGACCATCGACATTTACTAATTGAAATAATATACACGGTACCTCAAACGAATCCCAAAACTTTTTTAAGGAATTTAAAAACAAAAAAAAAATAAACCAAGAATAAAAGTTTAGGAATCCAAAATTAGGAATCATAAATAAGGAATTTTAACTAGGAAAAATCAAGCAATCATCCAGTAATATTAACATTTTTAAAATACCTAATAGAGGTCTGCATGAATATACTCAAAATTTGAGTTTAAAAGAATTAATTCGAACGATGTCGAATTGAATGAGTGCGATTCACACATTGAATTGAATTCGTTTGAGTGTGAGTGACATTGAGCTCTTAAATGACAGCTCCTTATCGAAATGAGTGCGAATGAAGGAATGTAAAATAAATTTGACAATGTCAAACTCAATTGAATGACTCGTTGCTTTGATTGTCAAATGACTGCATTCCTTAACTTTGTTGCAAACTTTCCTTAAAATCGGTCGCAAAGAAATAATGACAAGTTTTTTGGACACCAATATTTTTGATGCTGTACTAAATCCAGTACCTAATGACGAGTTTGCCGAATATGTTGAAGTTTTGGCAAATAACAACAATGTTGATCAAATAGATAAGGAACTGAGAGGCTACGCAAACATTAATGTTTCATATACAGTTGACTTTGATTGTCTGGGTTGGTGGAATGTACAGAAAGGTATTTTTCCCTTGTTACACAAGACAAGCTGTAAAAAATTTTGTGTTCCAGCTAGCAGTGCGGCTTCTGAGCGAGCTTTTTCTGATGCAAGAAATCTAATAACGGAGAAGCGTTGTGTTATTGCCACCAACCCAGACAATGTCAATAAAATAATGTTTTTACATTCTAACTTAGAATAAATAGTTTGTTATTAATAGTAAGAATTAGATTCAGTTATAATAAAAATAAAATTCGTTCAATTCGTTATAAAGCTATTCATCTTTTTCTTTTATATGTTCATTATGCACATGAAAAAAAAACAACTGAAAATACTCATGCTTTAAAAAAAAATATGAAAATTAAATCAAAATTCGAAACGAACTCGAATTAACTCAAAACAAAGTAGCTTTCTCACTCATTCACTTTCTGTCACTCCGTATGAACATTGTGAACTGAGTTTGACAAAAACGAACAAACTCAATCAAAATCTTTCGACTTTGCATTCGACTTCGTTCAATTCCTTTCGAACATGAATGCTTCGAACTTCGTTTTAGCTCATTCATGCAGACCTCTAATACCTAATGAAATAGCAAGATGAACATGACAATTTTATTGAAAATCTAGACGAAATCCAAAATATTTTATTAAAAATCGCCGGATTTTTCGGCTTTTTCCTAATTTTTGTTTTTTTAATTTTTGTACCCCCAAATTTGTCTTCCCAATTTTTGCTTTCCCCATTTTTGTCTTCCCAGTCTTGGATTCCTAATAACTGTATTCTTAGTTTCGGATTCGTAATATTGGATTCCCAATTTTTCGATTCCCAATTTTGGATTACTAATTTACGTATTCGTATTATAGAATCAGAAATGATGTACACTCAAAAATGTTCAATTTAAATCATGCCAGTTCAATAACTTCATCGTTTGGATACTTACCACATCGCGATAGATGACGGCGCGCAATCGGTTGACGTCCATGTCCTGGAGCAGCTTCTCAGGATCCTTGACGGGCGATAATTGACCGGTGATTGACTCGACAATGTTCTAAAAACACGACAGAGATGACATAATCGAGTTGAATCGAATTGAATTGAATTGAATTGTAAGAAACGGTCGTTTGGAAATGGGGCAGTACCTTTGGCGATGCCTGGGCGCCGCGGATGAGGGCCTGCAGATGCGCCGCGCCGGGCACATCTCTGGCCAGGGCGCCGACATTGTAGCGGGATCGCTCCTTGCACTCGAGGCAGTTGCGCACGGCACAGGTGCACACGAGTCGGAGGCACTGGCGCAGAATGCCGCCGCTGGACATGTTCTTCTCGGCCTCCAGCTCGCCAAAGTTCAGCGAGGTGGCGAAGATCAACACGTCCGCCATGTTGACCAGGCGCTGCAGGAACGAGACGGCCACCTCGAGGGGCATGCCCTGCGTCGGCTCCAGCACGTCCAGCTCGGACTGCATCGAATCAATCAAATCAAATCAAATCAAGTGGTTAGTAAAGGTCTAAAGAAGTCTGTCTGTGGCTTGTCAGGGACTGAAGAGTTTACTTATAATATTTATCGACTTATCGAGAATTTCATATCTGTCAAATTTCGATTAGAATTACTAATCAATTCGATTATTTTTGGAAATAATCGTAGTGACTATATAATTCACTGTTGAAAAATTTGTGATTATTTAATGATTACGATTGCAAAAAATCAGAAATAATCTAAAATTATTATCACTATTTCAAAAATAATCAGAAAAAATCAAAAATAATCAGAAATTATCTTTCTGATTATTTCGGATTATTTTGGATTTTTTCTGATTATTTTGGCTATTTTGATTGTGAAAATGTAAAATAATTTTATTTTTACTAAATAGTCATTAATAATCAGAAATAATCAAACATAATCAGAAATAATCAGAAAAAAATCAAAAATTATCTGAATTATTTAAAAATATTTGGTTTAGTTTTTTTGATAATTTTTGAATAATTGTAATAATTTTAAATTTTTTTAATCGTAATCATTAAATAATTGGGCAAAACCGAAAATAATCGTAATTTAATCATTAGTTCAGCTTTTAAACAAAATTTATCTATTTACTAATGATTATGATTACTAATCATTATTTAACAAGTATGTTTTTAATCAATTTCTTAATTTTTTTTCTTTTTTTTTTTTGTAGAAGTAAGTTTTAGTTAACTTGAGGTCTAGTAATGTCTTTAAGACACCAACAATTATTTTGTCTGCTCTCGACAGTTTCACGACTCAAGATGTTATTTTTAATCAATTTAATTTTTTTTTTTTTTTTTTTTACACCCCCTGTTTTTGTCTCAGTGTTCTGTTGGACTTACGTTGGGGGATGTGGCGCTGGCCAGGAGCGGCAAGAGTCCGCCACAGGCGATGATCAGAATTGTCGGCCAGCTGGGATATCAGGTGCACCGTGTTGACCACGAAGATGGCGTTCTCGCTCGAGTTGACAAAGTCGAGGACACTTTTGGTGGAGTGGCTGCGCCACACCTGAATGTCCGTCTCCAGGGAGAAGAGCACGTCGCTCAGCAGTCGCTGGTGGATGTAGGACCACTTGAATTCCGGTATGCGGAACGGCGGACGCGTCGGGCCCGGACTGAACATGGGACGCGTTCCCGCTCCCGCTCCCGCTCCCGTTGCCGATCCCGACTTGGAGCGATTTGGCTGCTGCTGCTGCTGCTGTTTGCCAATGGTTGCCTCATTGCCAGCCGCGGCTGCGCCACCTGTAGCCGCTGTAGGAGCAGAGACCGTAACGATTATAAATTTTAAAATATAAAGTATTAATTAATGAAATCTCAAATTTGTCGATTTAAATAAAAAAAATTATTAAATTTCAATTTTTATTTAAAAACTATAATTTAACTCTTATTTTCCATTTTTATTTAAGCAATTGAAAATATAAGTTATTTTTCAATTTTTATTATAAAAGTTGAAAATAAGAATTATTTTTTAAATTTTTATTATAAAAGTGGACAAATAAAAATTGAATGCAAATGTGTTTTTTTTTTTTTTTATAATAAAAATTTAAAATTAATTTTTATTTTAGATTTTTATTATAAAAATTTAAAAATAACTTTTATCCAGTTTCTCATAACACATATGTGCGGTCCCTGTGTAGGAGTTGTGTCCATTAATCTAAAAACCATCCCATCCCAAAAAAACCATCCCAAACTTACCGTAGTGATTGCGTTCCAGTTGGGCGCCAGCTTCGTTGGACGTCGTCGGCTGTTGGGCGCCATAATCGTCGTCGTCTGTGGCCTGCACATCCTCGATGTCCTCGACATCCTGCAGCTCCTCGAGCACTTTATGTGCGTCCGCCTCGTTCTTTGGTGTCGTCTGCGTGGTGGAGTCCACTTCAGTGGGCTTGACGCGCACAACAGCAGCTGCAGCTGGAGTCGTAATTGCAATTGGAATTGCAATGGGTTCAGTTTGATTCTCTGGTGCTGCAGGAGTTTCATTCTCGACCGCCTTGACGGTCTCATCGACCAGCGTATCGAGCACTTCGCTCACAATCTCCGACACCTGATCCTTGCTCTCTTCCGCTTCTGCTTCCGCTTCTGTCGGCAGCAATTGGACGCGAAGTGGACTCGGCGCTGGCGTTGGCGTGGAAGACTGAGCTTGAGCGAAGTCTAGAGCCGCTTCAACAACCTCTTGAACGATTTCCTTGGCTGCAGCGGCAACACCTTGCTGCTCCTGTTCCTTCTCCTCTCCTGTTCCATCTCCATTTCCTTTTCCTTCTCCTTCTCCTTTTCCTGCTCTTGATCTTTCTCTGTCTCAGCTTCCTTTTGCGGCAGCTCGTTGTTGTTGGTTTCAGTTGCAGTTGCTGTTTCCGATTCCGTTTTCGTTTCCGTTTCTGTTTCCGTTTCCGCTTCCTTTTCGGCCGCATCGATCACCTTGTCGATCAGCTGCTCGACAATATCTCGCACGGCGTTGGCAACCTGCGCCACATCCTCGGACTGTACTTCCAGCTCTCCCTTGGCGACTTCCTGGATTGGACTGGGGTGACTTGGGGACGCTGTCTGCTCCTCGCTGCCCAGGGACGAGCTCGACTCCAGTTCAGCGACAGCTGGAGTTCCTGGCTCTGTCTCTGTCTCTACCTCCACTTCTGTCTCTGTCTCTGTCTCTGGGCTGATTTTCTCGAGCTTCTCGTTGTTGTTCAGCTTGTTGGCCGCGGCATCTTCAGTCTTTCGATTGCTGGCTGCTGTTGCCTCCTTCTCCTGCTTTTCTGTCTCCGTTGTTATTGATTCCTTGGCGGATTCATTGGCATTCATCTCCTTGATTTCGCTCGCTTTCTCGCTCTCTGTCTCGCTGGGATTGTTGTTGTTGTTATTGTTGTTGTTGTTGCTGCTGTTGCTGTTGAGTTCTTGCTGTTGAGCAGACTCACATTATCCTGCGTCGCCGTCTTCTTCTCGCTCTTAAGCACCACACCCTGAACCACCTCATTGACGGCCAGCTCGATCTCCTCGTCCTTTAGAACAGACGACGACGCATCCTGCAGCGCCTCGTCCACGACCATTTTGCAGTCATTCAACACCGCCTCGGACGCCTTCAGGACACTCGCCACATGCTCCTCCACATCGAGTGCATCCTTGGCTGTCGCCAGTTCCAGCTCCTCCAACTTATCCTCGCCAATTTGTAAGGTCTCCTTAAGCGCCGCCTGACCGCCTCCAACTGACTCTGGACTGACACTGACACCTTGGCTATGACTGGGACTCAGGCTGCCATTGCACTGGGATTGGGATTGGGATTGGGCATTGCTGGCTGCCGCTTCGTCCGTTTTGATTTGCTCGTTGTACACGTCGGAGATGTTGGCAATCATCGATTTGTTGACTGGCTCCGTTTCGATTTCGGTTTCCGTCTCCGTTTCCGTTTCCGTCTGTGTCTCCATCTCCATCTCCGTCTCCATCTCGGGCTTCGTCTCGTTACAGGCGCAGGCCTCGTTGCTGGTAGTGTTCACCACAGTTTCATCCACTTCGACATCCACTTCGATGCTCTCCATCTCGAGCTCGCCTTCGACTTCGACGTCCTCGGCCTCCTCCTCGACGGGCGGCACATCCTCGAGCGAGGCGATGGACACGGCACTCTTAATGGCCGGCACCGATTGCTGTACCGCCTGCGGACCGTTCTGTACTTGCTGCTGCAGCTCCTCGCGCTCCCAGCCGCTGATCGTGCTGATGGGGCGGGCCTGCCGTAAAGCGGGATCGGTGATGTTGTCGGTGCGCTGTCGCTCGTAGTGCTCGTACATCTGGGCGAACTGCAGCTTGAACTCCTCGTAGGAGACCTTCGAGTGGACAATGGCCAAGGTGTCGACCCAGACCCGCCAGCCGCCGTACTCGTGCTTGATCGCATGGTGCAGCAGCATGCGGAACAGCGAGTAGACCATGTCGCTGATCTTCTGCTCCTCCGTGTTCTTCGGGTGGATGTAGGCCATGGCGATGAGCCACTCCTGCCACACGGACATCTGGAGGACGGTGCGACGGTTCTCGCGATTGCTGTTGCACAGCAGCGTCATGTCCTGCAGGAACAGCTTCTTCACCTCGATCAGCGACTCCGTCTGCTTCGACTGGCGTATCAGCGTGGCAACCACTTTCAGTATCACTGCGAAGGGGGTTGATTTCAAGAAGGGTCTCTTATAATACTCGATAGACAGATGGACAGATGGAAGGGAAGCCGAAACCACAACAAACGGCAAAGGCAAGAGTCGATAGTCGAGTACCCGACTATACGATACCCGTTACTTTGAAAATACGCATCAAATATTTGTCGTTGCATACTTTGCGGCACTTGGATTGCTTTAAGACAGCGGTGGGCACGAAATCTGAATTCGGGAGCACAACAATAACAACGACAACATCAAAAGCAAGACTTTAGTGCAACTGCAGAAAAATAGTTGGGAGCAGTCGCTGCTCCCGGAGCCATTGCGTGCCCACCGCTGCTTTTAGACTTTAATCAGTCATTACTACCGTTCTGCTTGACCGTACTCGTTGCGATTTAGTCTAATTATAGCTCATGATAGTGGAAACGGAAGGTGCCTCATACGAATTCCGAAACGTTTTTAAGGAATTTTTAAAAAGAATAAAATTTTAGGAATCCAAAATTGGGAAGAAAAAATTAGGCATCATAAATTAGAAATTTTAACTAAGAAAAATATTCAGGGTACAAAAATTAGGAAAAAAAAAATTAAGAAAAAAAAATATAGGAAAAAAAAAATTTGGGAAAGTACCTTTGGTTTTCCTGTCGCGCGACTTTTAATAAAATATTTGTTATTTCGTCTTTTTCTTATTCTTGTTTTCCCAATTCTTGGTTTCCTAATTTTTGTCTTCCCAATTTTTGCTTTCCCAATTTTGTTTACCTAATTTTTGTCTTTCTAATTTTGGATTCCCAATTTTATTTTCCAAATTTTCGTATTCTGAGTAATATTTTTCGACATTCGTATATAGAATAGAAACGGACAAACGACCGGATTTTGATAGAACATATGCACTCTCTAGGGTTAGAGATGCTTTCTTCTCGATATACCCTTCACTTATTTTTAAGGTAACGGGTATAAGATGGGGAGGGCAGGCGTAAAGATTAAGCGTTTACTTACTTGGATTCTCGAGACGATAATGACTCTCTGGCTCCGGATGACGTGTGTACAGTATCTGCTGTGATATGTGCTCCGTCATTATCTCGTAGAGCACGTTGTATGTGGGCAGGGACAGGGACTCCTCGTACAGCAGCAATCGTTCCGCCAGCAGTGTGTACAAATTGTGCGGCGACATGACATCGTACTTACGCCTAACGATAGACAGAGACAGCGAGAGACAGCGAGAGAGAGAGAGAGAGAGAGAGAGAGGCCAAAATGTATGAGTGCTTGTTTGCATTACGCGGCAGCTGATGACAAATGAGACTGAGACGGAGACGGAGACTGGGAACCCCTCGAATGGACTAGAAACCCCATTAACCTCCCATTACTTCCTTTTAAGTTGGGAGGGTTGGGTTGTTGTGAAGGGCGCATGGGTAGAAGGGTGGAAAGGTAGCTCTACACTGAGAGAAAATTCCAAGTACAGGGGCATTTCCAGAAAAAGATCCACCTCGCCCAAAAACGTAAAATTTATCAAAAACTCACAACTTGTAACATTTTCTTCCAAAAATGTATTCAATTTATTTATTTAAGCAATAAACGCTAGAAGAAATTCAATAGGATTTTCTTAAAAATGTATTTCCAAAATGGACAGTTTGTATTCTATCGATTACACTGAGTGAAATTGTAAGATTGTAACGTAAACCATTTTAATACATAGAAATATTTTGAAAGTTTAATTTAAAACAAGTTTTACAAGCTGTTTTCAATATATCGAATACAATTTGATGAACAAATTCTTGAAACTAGGTGGACATCTTGTCACGTTCGCGATGTCGCGCTACAAATTACCAATAAAACTTGTAAAATAAATAAAATTATCGTAACATATCCAAATTATTTCTGAAATGGAAAACTACATTATTTTATTATGGTTTCAGAGTATCTTCCTCCAAATTACTCGCCACATTTCGCAGACTGTCGCTTTTTTCAAGATGAAGTCAAACATGACTTCCATTTTTCGTCACGTTCGCGATGCGTTGTTTTCTATAAATAATTCGTCAAAGCTTCTCTTTGGATGGTTCTATGGATTCCAACTTAATTTGCGTACGTATTTTTTCTCGCTCTGTGTAAAGGGTGGGACGGTGTAGGGTGGAACGGTTGTAGGGTGGAACAGTGTAGGGCAGGGTGAATGGTGGCTCAACTTACTTGTGAGTGCTTCGCGAGAGGAAAAAGCCGAGCAGCTTGAGCGCCTGGAGGCGAATCAATTGAGACTCGGCCGCCAGGAGCTTGAAGATGCTGCGCACGCCGTGCTTCACATCGAATGCAGGTACCATTGAGCTCGGGTGCTCCGACATTAATGAGATGAGCATTTGCAGCACATCGTGCAGGTTTTCGTCCTACAATAAAAATCAATTACAAGCCAAAATCAAAAATTAAGAAATATCAGCTGGAAATTTACTTAGATATGTATACTAGTTATTACTAAAATATCGACATGTTATCGATATCAGCATAGTTTCGAGTATGGCATCTGGAACTTACCTCGTGCATGGTCGTCAGATAGTTGAGTATGCTTTGCAATTCATCCTCCTTGACGCCATTGCCGATCATGATCAGTTGCTTGAGGAAAAGCAGAATATAGGCGCGTATGGCTAAAATATCCTTTTGAGCCGGTCGCGGACCGTCTGCGCAATGAAATGAAGAGATCAGAAGCAGATCGTAACCAAAAATAAGAAGAATTAACAAGCGGGAAAAGTTATAGTCATATCTGTTAAACAATGATTGGTAATCATAATCATTAGTAATTAGATTAATTTTGTTTAAAAGTCGAACAAATTATCAATTTACGATTATTTTATGTTTACAAAAAGTCAGAAATAATCTTAAATTATTACAATTATTAAAAAAAAATCAGAAAAAATCAAAAATAATCTTTTTGAGTATTCGGACTTTTTCTGATCATTTATGACTATTTAGTAAAAATCAAATTATTTTAAATTTTCACAATCAAAGTAGCCAAAATAATAAAAAAAAATCAAAAGTAATCCGAATACTCAAAAAGATTATTTATGATTTTTTCTGATTTTTTTCTGATTATTTCTGATCATATGACTATTTAGTAAAAATCAAATTTTTTTAAATTTTCACAATTAAAATAGCCAAAATAATCAGAAAAAAATCAAAAATAATCCGAATACTCAAAAAGATTATTTATGATTTTTTCTGATTTTTTTTCGGATTATTTCTGATTATTTTTGATTATTTCTGATCATTTATGACTATTTTGTTAAAAATCAAATTATTTTAAATTTTCAAAATCAAAGCAGCCAAAATAATCAGAAAAAAATCAAAAATAATCCGAAATAATCAGAAAGATTATTTTTGATTTTTTCTGATTATTCTTGAATAGTGGTAATAATTTTAGATTATTTCCAAAATAATCACAAGTTTTTCAACAGTGAATTATATAGTCACTACGATTACTTCCAAAAATAATCGAATTGATTAGTAATTCTAATCGAAATCAAACAGATATGGTTAAAGTATTGTTATATGAAAACAGTACACCCATTTACTGATGTTTTAAGTAGCGGGTGTGTTGGATTAATCGAGTGTTCATAGGACTTACCCAAGCCCTTGGGAATAATGCCGCTCTTGGCGCGCGGATTGACGACCCAGTAGTAATATTTGAGGGTGTGCACCGTTTGGAGGACGGTGCTGACACGTCGCACATTGCTGTAGATCTGTGTGTCGCTGAGAAACTCGGTGGCCAGGTAGGAGTAGAGGCGGGCCTGGACATTGGCTGGCGTGTAGATCCACAGGGCGGGATTGAAGAGGACGTGGTCGAGCAGCTGCCACGTGAGAAATGAGAAACAGAACAACTGCAACGAATTAGTCAAGTAACTTATGCTGTCCTCAAATAACTCGGATAATAGACAAACAATAGATGTGTGTGTGTGTGTGTGTGTGTGTGTGTGTGTGTGTGTGTGTGTGTGTGTGTGTGTGTGTGTGTGTAAGAGTATGAAAGAGTATCAAAAGAGATAGAGAGAGAGAGTTCAAATATAGACAGATAGATAGATTGATAGAAATTAAGATTTGATTATTTGTATACATACGTTTACATGAGTTTGAGTTTCATGTTGATTGTTGTTGATCGTTTTGATTTGGATAGGTTGTTAGGTTGATATCATATACATATATATATATATATATGTTTTTGGATGGGGGTTTTAACGGGTTAACACATGCAGCATACAGCAAACAGCAATCGATTTGTCATCGATTTATTATTGTCAACAAAACATAAAACGAGAAAATCAACGAAACAAAGTAATCAACATTTTTTAATTGGCATTCACTAAAATAAACGTTTACTAAGTATGAGAAAGTCTAAGCTAAGCTTAATTAATTACGCTATAAATTAAAATAATTCGATTACTATATATGTATATTCTTGTCTATTTCACATAAAAGTATGTTTAAGCTTATTACTAAATATATATTCAGATTTAAGGCGTATATATTGTAAGTATACATATATATTTATAGATATAATCAGATGATGAAAATGTATGAATATTGATTAATTATTTATACGAGACATAAACATAAAATTTAGTTGTTTTTAGCAGCAACAAATCGGCAACTGCTCAGATCAGGGAAAAAACAAAGCGAACCTTTAATATTTATTATTTTAAAACCAGTCAAAAACCAGAGTTCCAGAAATGAGTCGAGTAAAAGACACAGAATATATTAAATTAAAAAATAAAGAATATAAATAAATAAAAAATATATTTCCTGAAAAAGCTGAATCTGAATGAGACCACGGGATAGGAAACATCATTTGATAGCCTACAATACAGAGTCCGTCTTAAAGTAAACAGGGTCGTCTCTAGTGGCGCCACCTATAGGCGGCCATGTGCGTTCGCATGGTCTGTACTTCTGCTCAAAATTTCATGACATTTGCTTCACTGGAAGCAAAGTTTTATAGTCGGTACAAAAGTTTAAGTTTTGTTAACCGAAACATTACAAAAGTTGTGTTTTATGGAAATCGAATTGAGAAAGTCCAAGAAAGGTATGTGCTCACTTTCTTCCGCTTAAGGGGGTATTCTAGTGTAGAATTTTGAAAAAATCAAAATTTTTTTTTTTTTTCATTTTTCCAAAGTTTAGACATTTTAGAATATGCCATTAAAAGGATTTTTTTTTTTTTTTTTTTATCCGTTTTAGTGACGTGGCTTCGGTTTCAATCTTCCTTGTCTCAAAACTTTGAACGCGTTCTCACGAAACTACTTTTTTCGAGCTGGCGGTAAGAATATCTCGAGTCCTAATGAACCGATTTACTTCAAATTTGGAGAGGATGGTCTTTAAACATCTCTTTATCGAATGAATCTTGCCCAAAGCTATAACTTCTCATTTAGTATTTTTTAAAAATTTGTTTAACTTATCCAAGGCTCATACGATAGCGGCATCTATAATAATTAAGAAACCATCCGTTTTTTATGTCTCAGATCACCAGGAGGGCTGGAATCATGCACGCCAGGATATCCTCCTTTTTTTTGAACCCCCAACTTTGACGGCTCATAACTTTGTCAATTTTTTTTTTTTTAAATTAATTTTATTGTGTAGTAAGAAAACATCAATAAACAAATGATAAAATAGTTTATAGTAAAAATATTGTTGGCTTCCTTTGTACAGCACTTCAAAAACCTGGCGAAATGCATGCCTCTCCACTGTACCCTAGAATACCCCTACCTAGGTTGGAAGCAGCCGCTGCTCCCGGAGCCACTGCGTGCCCATCGCTGTTTTAAAGCACTGCCGTTTCCCATATTCACCTGATCTAGCTCCGTGCGACTTTTATATGTGTGGAAAACTTGATTTGCCAAAGAAGGGCTTTCGTTATGATGACGTTCCGGCCATCCAACATTCCCAGATGCTTAAAATAGTCAGAAATCAAATGCTGCCACTGCAGACAGAAAGTTTGGCGAGCTTGGCTGTCATTCATTTTTTGATTTCATTAAAATTGTACGCATAATCATTAAAACTGTGAATTTAATTTAATTTAATTTGCATGGAAATCCATATCACTTTGTTCCCTCGGTTATTTTTATTTGTTGTTGCGTTTTTTTTGACCAAATTCCTCTTGAATATTTTGGCGAATGTTTTATTGTTGAATTGTCAAAAGGAATATATGCAAAATATGTTTACACATGGCTCGGCTTATGACGGTGAAGCTGCCACTCGATAGAGGATAAAGTTTTTGGCGTCCTGCTTTTTGTTGCTGGTCCCGTTGTCGATGCCCGCAGCGAGCATAACAATGCCACAGCATTTGGGGTTTGGGACTGGGACTGGGACTGGGACTCCGACTGGGACTGGGACTGGGGCTCCCAGCCAGCCAGAAGTTTCCCAATTAAAAACTGTGCACGAGCGAAAAATAATAAGGGGACCAAGGCAACGGGTTACAACAGCAGCAGCAACAGCAACAGCAACAACACCTTTGGCAATGGAATCCCGGACACGAAACAAAGTCAGAGTCAGAATTTGAATCAGAATCAAAGTCGAAAAAAAGCATGTTTTGGGTTAAAAGTTTAGTTCGCATGGAAATTTATTCATTTGTTGCAAATGTGAGTGTCGAACTCGAGTTATGTACTCAAAACAAGAGTTACACTCTCCCAAAAAAGAAAGCAAGAAAAATAATTAGAAAAGTCAACTTGCAATTAAAACAAATCAAACAGAATTCAAAACCGATTTGAAGCGAATTAAAGTGCTGCTAATTTAATGACGATGATGATAATCGTACCTGTAAAACAATGATGAGTAATCATAATCATTGGTAATTCGATTATTTGTGTTTAAAAGTCGAACTAATGATTAAATTATGATTATTTTCGGTTTTGCTCAATTATTTAATGATTACGATTGCAAGAAATAAAAAATAATCTAAAATTATTACAATTATTCAAAAATAATCAGAAAAAATCAAAGATAATCAAAAATAATCTTTCTGATTATTTCGGATTTTTCCTGATTATTTCTGACTATTTTTAATTATTTCTGATTATTTATGACTATTTAGTAAAAATCAAATTATTTTAAATTTTCACAATCAAAGTGACGAAATAATCAGAAAGATTATTTTTGATTATTTCTGATTTTATTTGAATAATTGTAATAATTTGAGACTATTTCTGATTTTTGTAATCGTAATCATTAAATAATTACAACTTTTTCACTGCGATTATTTCCAAAAATAATCGAATTTTAATCGAAATTCAACAGGTATGATGATAATTAACATGACATGAATGATGATGCAACGAATATTACAAGATCAATCGATGATGGATCCTAGAATTTACAACTCTAATGAGGCTGAAACTGAAACTGAAACTGAGTCGAGACTCTGCAGAGAGAGAGAACTACTGAGTATTTCAGGCGATACTCACTAAAATGTGTCTGTTTTGAGACTAACAACAAGTATCGAGTATATATATTACAATGATGATGGAACGATGGCAATGAAACGGCGAATGAGGCAACTGTACAAGTTAAAGTGGTACAAAGACACATATAAGATACATTTATATAGAAACGGAACGGAACGAAACGGAATGCAACGGAACGTTCATTAAGAGAGAGTACAGTACAAGTTTAGTTATAGTTATAGTTATACAATTGTTTGGTAGAGAAATTGAGTAGAGAATTGAGCTTCACCTGGTAGAACTGTTGTAGATTTTGTAATTTTTATAGTTTAGTTGTTTTTGTTTTTTTTTTTTGTGTGTGTCGATTGTTTGATTAAAAAAGCGTTTTGAAAATGAAATCGATAATCGATAAGTGTGGAAAAGCGTCAAAGTAATATGAAGCATAATGGAAAGAGAAAATCAAGAGCAAATATGTCAGAATGTGTGTAGCGAGTGGGAAGTGAGCGAACATATAAAAGTTGGAGAAACAGAGAGAGAGAGAGAGAAAGAGAGAGAGGAGAGTGAGAGTGAGAGAGCAGACAAAGTAGAAGAAAGTAGAATTTCAGTTTAGTTTCAAGTACATTGATATATAAAAATATATATAAATATATATATTGTATTGTATATATATTTCAAAAGCACGTTCATTATTTAATTATGGTTTTCATTTATATTTCTTTTTTTAGCTCTATGATTTTGGTGGAAATATTTGAATTTCGATTAATCTTGACATGGCTAACATAAAAAAAGCAAAGCGATTTCTACATTTTGTTTGCTTTAATTTGAATTTTCAGTGCACAACATCATGACAAACAAAATGAGAGAACGAAACGAGTCTTAACAAATATTTGGTTGGCCAATTAAAGCTGAAAGCATTGGGGACAAACAGTGCCACACAACAAGCATGCAACAGGGAAAGCAACAGCAACAAAACCAAAAACCAAAGAAAACACATACATTTTTTGGCTTAAAACTCTCTATGAAAACAAAGTTAGAAATGTTAATTGCAAGGAAACAACAAAAGCATAATCTGCTAGAACCAGTTGAGAATTCTAAGACGCAGAAGTGACAAAATAGCTGAAAAGCTGACCAGCCTGTTGAATTAACATAATATGTGGAAAATTCCATTTTCTTGTCTATTTTAAAGTAAGAATTGAATGAGGCTAGTGTACTTTTAATGGGGGAATACCAGAAACTGGATAGAAAACTTGCCAAGCTCTTTGAAATGTGAGCTCCATGTTCAGTGGCAATTTCGAAATCATACTTATATAGCTCTGTTCTCATCTTCATGTTGATAAATAAGTGATTGATTTTGATTTAAAAATAAGCTGTAGAAGCTGAGATACCCATTAAAATACTTCAAATGTAGCACAGTTCACGCTAGTGACGAAACCAACAATAATTCTCTGATTTTGCTGCTTTCATTTAAGAGAGAGTTCATTTATTTGCCAGATTTAGATTTGCAAAATATTGAAGCAAACAATAAATAACAAAGATAAAGATAAACAAAGATTATCAGGGGTGCCACAGAAATCGCTTTCGCTTGAATTTCACTTAAATTTCATACAATTATAAGTGAAATTATAGCGAAAGCAATTTCTGTGGCACCCCTGTATAGCTGTGCGTATATATGCTGAAGTAAGTGATCAAGTATTAAATATAGCATAGTTTTTGGGATAAAAGTGTTCAGATTGCAGTGTGTGTGTAATAAAGAGAGAATTACGATTATAATGCTCTCGAGAAGTGCAAGAACAAGAAACGGGAAACGAGAAGCGTGTATAATAATAATAAAAAAAAGGAGAACAAAATATATAGAGTATAAAGTGTATAAAAAATATAGTGTGTTTACTTTTTTGAAAGGATTACGCAGGCCCGTGTTCAACTGTGCGTCATCATACCATATCATATCATATCATATCATATCAAATCAGCGGGAACATCGCAAAAAACACACAGCAAAAAAACAGAGTGGGGAAGAAGAACAAGAACAACGAGAACACACACAAATAAATACAGTAAAAAACACAGTGCGATATAGAGAGAGAAAGAGAGAAAGAGAGATATTTATTTATATATAGGTGGATAGTGAGACTGAGAGAGAGAGAGAGAGAGAGAGAGAGAGGACAAGATATGTAGATAGGTAGAGCAGTTAAGAGTTTTCTTTTTCTTTTTTCCTGTTTTTCCTGTTGCATATCATTTGAAAATTGTTTGTCGAGGTGTTAAAACATGCCACGGCAAATGGTGGAAAATGGTGGAAAATGGCGGAAAACGTGTCGGGCAACGTGTGTTTTTCCGACACGGGCGCGTGGGGATGAAAAAAGTTGTTCAAACAAATTGAAGCGACCATCGCCTTCTTTTTTTGTCACGCCCACAATGTAAACAGGACGTTTATGGGAATAAATTGGTAGAAATTTAAATATTTGCATACAAGGATTAGACAATAATGGACTGAGACTGAAACTGAGACTGAGACCGCGACTGATGAACCGAACAAACTGATACAAAAAACACAAATATAAAATCAAAATATTCGATAAAGTGGAAAATATTATACAGCGAGGCATTGTCGGCATGCAATCGATGGCAATCGACGAGAGCTTAGATCATAAACTTAAACAGGTACAGACATAGAATTAATCGATAAACATACATACATACATATCGAAAGAATAGTTAATCATATCAAATACATAATAGATAGATAGTTAGGTAGACATATGTACATGGAGCATACATACATACACAATTTAAGCATGCTTGCCCTTCGCATGCTATTCGATTAATCGCTCAAAATGATCTATCGATGCTCCAATTCAGAGAGAGTTTCAGTTTATCGATACACATATTTCTTTTCATTCATTCACTTTCTGATCTGTCATGTTTCGATGGCTTAATCACTAACATAGAGCGACAGTTTAATGACTTGTTATCGAGCATCGATATGTTATCGATTCGATTGATTGAGATTTGGGCCTTATTTGTGGCCACTTACCTGCTTCAGCAGCAAGTCACTGTTGGCCGACAGGCATGTGACCAGATATTTGGTCAGATTGAGAAACGATCCGAGCACCTCCAGGGTCAGATGCTCGCGTGACGAACGCTGCAGCATGAACGATATCACCAGGAATCCACGATTCTGTATCATATGCTGTTGCACCGTCTGCGATGTTTCCACCAGCTCACAGATGAATCCCAACAGCTTGGAGCTGTAATTGCAACAACAACAACATTCACCACAATTCAGAGGCAACTCGTTCGATATATATTTATCGATTTCTGATTTCTGACTTACCATAGCGTTGGATCTCGCTTGATATCGCTAATGCCCTCGTGGGCCATGTCCAGCTGCGAGAAGAGTGGGAACAGCACCTGAATGCCGCCAATCGAGTTGAGTGTGCAGTGTATGGAGTGCGTGACGACGGCCTTGACATCCTGTAAATAGTACACACACAAATCGATATTATATTTGCCCATATTTATCGATAACACTATCTGCCTTTTATCATCATCTACTGAGCTACACTATATCAATTCGAATGACAACTCGAAAAATTGATCTGTGATTGATATCGATAACATTGATTGCAACATATCGATAAGTACCGTTGCATGCTCAAAGCACCTTAATCATTTACAAAACTTAAAAAAACTAAGAAACGTAAATATCATGAACCAAATTTTGATTCTGCTGAAATATATAAATCAATATTATATTTGCCGATATTTATCGATAACACCATCTGCATTTCATCATCATCTACTGACGTACACTACATCAATTCGTATGACAATTCGCAAAGTTGATCTGTGATTGATATCGATAACATTGATTGCAACATATCGATTAGTATCGTTGCATGCTCAAAGCACCATAATCATTTGATCCTGCTAAACAAATCGATACTATATTTATCGATAACACCATCTGCATTTTATCATCATCTATCATCAACAATTTGAATGACAATTCGCACAATTGCTCTGTGTAAAATAAATCGATAACATTGAATGAAATATATCGATAAGTATCGATGCATACTCAAAGCACTTAAGCCATTTCATGTAAAACTTTAAAAAACAGTGTCTAACCAAATTTTGATTTCTTTTAGGCACAAAATATTTATCGATAATTATCGAATTGCTTTATTTTTCTGTTCAAGTGCAACATGAAAATGGTTTATTTGATACGTTAGTTCTCTTTTAAGTTATTGATACTTTAAAGTTTTAAAATAGCGTCACGCTTAGCAAACGATAAGTATTATTTTTCTATCGATAAATTGAAATAAACTTGAGACTTTGTGGTCTAACGTATGTGTATCTGTAAATTCTGTAAATTCAAAACATGAACTAAAACTATCTTCATATATTTTTAGTGCATCAAAACGAATAAATGTAGTCGAGTATGATTATCGTTTATCGATTTTGTGTAAACGAAAACGAAAAAGAAATTGAAACTGGCCTTGCCACACATTTACTTATCATGTGCCATTTATCAATTTATCCATTTGGCCAAATGTCTATCAACATTTGATAACAATATTTATCGATTAAATTGCGTATTCTTTTGCTTTCTCTCATGTCCTGCTTCTTATTGCTTCTTATCGCATGCAACGCTGTGTCGCGTTGTCGGTCATTTTGTTGTTGTCGTTGTTGCTCTTTATGATTTGTGTTGTTTGTACAAGAAATTACTACAAAATTTATTGAATCATTTTGTTGGTAGACTTGGTGCTCAGCCCAGTGGAACTGGAGTACGAGTATTGCTGCTATCCATGATAAGCAAGGGAGCATGAGGGAATAAGTAGGAGTGGGGGAATGGGGCATGCCACATGCCACACGCCACATGGACCACACCAAAGATTGTGCCTAATAAGAAATGCCAAAGCATGCGCTTGAGTCGTAAAATTCGGCCTCAAATTTATGTTCCACTCTGTCTATGTGTGTCTATGTGTGTGTGTGTGTGTATGTGTGTGTGTGTGTGTGTGTGTGTGTCTATGTGTGTGTTCCTTTGGACTGAGTCTGTGACGGCTGTGAGACTATGCAAGGTCCTAAACTTGCTGCGAAATGAACTCAACTCAACTCAACTCAACTGAACTGAACTCAACTAGCAAAAGCTACACTGCTCAACAAAATCTTGTCCTTAACGATTAACGAGTTGATTACCATAAAATACAAATATTCGCCATATTTATGGTATAAATTTCCTTTAAAATTGATCTAATTATAAACATAAAATACAAAAAACCTAGGCTACAAAGCCGCTTCTGCAACGAGCCTTACAAAACCGGTCGGGCTTGGCTTTCAATCAAATTGAATCCGAACATGAGCCGAAATTTTGTTTAAAAACGAACTGAATCTGAATCAATCCAGTATCTTCAATAAAAAGTTGAATTGAAAAAAAATAAACACATGTTAATTGCTCTCGTTTTTACTTAACTTCAAAAAATAAAATTTATTAAAAACAAAATATATTTATAGTTTGTCAAGAAACACTTTACACACTCTTAAAAATGTAACATTTTGACTTTAAATAAGAAAATAATAAATAAATAGTCGTTTAAATTCCGATTTTTACCCATTTTTCCTCATTTTCATGCAAAAAGTGCCTTTTTTGCGGTTTTCAAAAAATTCTAAAAAACACTGGCAAAAATATTTTAGAAAATTTTTTTTGCAGTTACTCTTAGAATTGTTCCAAGAATTTTTTTGCATCAAAATATTTTTTGTGAAAAATCGAGGAAAAAAGTTGAAAAAGTAGACTTTTGCTAAGGAAATTTTTGCATCATTCGAACGAAAATTAAATGACCTTTCCAAATATATATAATAAGCTATTATTTTCTTATTTAAAGTCAATATATTAAATTTTTAAGGGTGTGTAAAGTGTTTCTTGAAAAACTGTAAGTGTAATATTTAACTGATTTCAAACATCAGAAAAAAATTAGTGAATCAATAATTTATGCTAATTATTTTGTATTTTATTTGAATTGATCTTAAGCAACAGAAAAAGGCAAAATAATTAATATGATTATTTGTACTAAATTGAACTAAAATCTTAGGTTCAGACGGTATATAAACCGGTTCACGAACCGAACCTAAATCGAATCTATTTGAAAGGTGTTGATAATTTGCAGCCTTGTTTAAAACATAATATTGCTAAATTAAGAAACCTGTCTCTGGTATACAGGTGTAACACAGAGAGAGAGAGAGAGAGAGTATTTGGCTTTGTGCCATCTCTGGCGAGGGTTGTTCCATTAGTTGACTTACCTGCAGCATCAGCGCGTGCGGCGTGTGCACAAAATATGAAACGTTTCCTTTGGGGGAAGACTGCAGACAGAGTTGCCCATCGGTTGCCACTGGATTGTACATGAACACAATGGCATTCGATAGTTTGCCATCATACAGCACCTGTATTTTGAGAGAGAGAGACAGAGAGAGAGAGAGAGAGAGAAGAGTATGAGTTTCAGGAGTTCAACAAGTCATCGCGCGTATTGAAGTTTTCGCTCTTCTGAAACGGAATCGGAATCAGCATCGGAAATGCCAGCGATTAGTTTCCGGTCATGTTGTGTTTTTTTACGGCATTTCTTGTTGTTGTTGAGCACATAAAAGACGCACATTTATATATATACATATATATGTTTTATATATCTTATAGCTATATATCTTATAGTTCTTTACATAAGCTTCATTTTCATTTTATGTACAGCACACGAAATACAATTGACACAAACACACACACACAAATACATGTTATGTCTTTATATATACACACACACAGCTTGTTGTTGTAATTAGCTGTTGTTGTTTTTACACATTTTCACATTTGTTTTGCTTTTGCTTTTCGGGTGCATTTTTGTAGCTGGCGGCCGTCATATGAGGCGTATGCGCAATATTCTTACAGCTGTGTTTTTCAACATTTACATGTGTTTGTGTGTTAGTGCGTGTGTGTGTGTCTGTGTGTGTGTGTGTGTGTGTTTTGGTCGCTGGCTGCATAATTTGCTGCTAAAAATACTTCTTTGCGTTATTTAAGAGAAAAAAAAACACACAAAAAAAAGAGATATAAAAACTAATAAACAAAAATAAAACTAAAACAAAAAGAAGCCAACAAAATAAACAGAAATAATATAGAAAAAAACATAGAGTTTATAAATACAATTTTAAATTTCAACTTATGCATTTAATGTCTTTAAAGAGCTTTTCAAAAACGTTGATAAGCTGATTAATTTAATGTAAACTGTTAGTTAAGCAGCTTAACATTAACATTAACATTAACATTAACAGCTGTTAGCTGCACTTGAACAGCTTAGAGGCTTTAATTGTGCAGTTCATGTGCATTTTGTGGGAAAGTAAACGCAAAAAAAGCTTATGCTTTTATTTTTAATTTATTTAAACTTCAAATAAATCAAATTCAATAAATTCTTGATTCCCAGTTGCCAGTTTTATAGTGCGAAATTAAGAAAAATATTTCATAGGTGTAGAATGCTTTTAGATTTAAGTGTCTTTATTTCCAGTTGTAGAAATTTTTCAATTTAAGTATAAAGTTTAAGTTTTTTAAAGTCTTAAATATAAACCACACACCATTAAGGATTATTTCCAAAAAAAAACGTAAAGTTTTTCTTTGATTTCTAGCATATTTAAATTGTGAAACGCAGTTTGAAGTGAATGCATAAGCATACAGTGAGTGCAGCTGAAATGCACCCAGTTATGATGCCATTTTTGTGAAAGGCTTTCTTTTTTTTAGTAATATTTTGACCCATTTTCGAGGACTACAAATGATGGCAAGCTGACATAAAATAACTTTCAAAACTAATGCACTTTGCGCTGGACACACACACACACACACACACACACACACACACATGTGCCGCACATGCAATAATAATAATAAAAATAATAGTTATAGCAAGCGAAACAGTCGAGTGCACTCGATAGTTATATACCCTGTTCCTAGTCGAGTTTTGATTAAACCATTTTCATACTATTCCTTAATTAGTCACCAATCGATTAAGATATAAATGAGTGATTTGAATATTTGCACGGTATTATTAGATTTTAAAAATGTAATAAAAGTAAAAATAATTAAATAAATGAAAAGAATTGGTTGACCCCAACCAGGAATCGAACCCAGGACCCCACGCACACGAGCGCGTGTCTCTAGCACTAGACTAACGGACTGATTGATCTGACGCCGGCAAATGCGGTAT
This sequence comes from Drosophila subquinaria, assembly GCA_037043405.1. NCBI lineage: Eukaryota > Metazoa > Arthropoda > Insecta > Diptera > Drosophilidae > Drosophila > Drosophila subquinaria. The sequence goes on from JBAMBL010002709.1 coordinate 55,555, forward strand.
ACAAACATTCAGGCAGACAATGCAAATAGACGAAAAATATTAAATAATAAAAGAAGTTCCGCATCGACCGACCGGGGGATTCGAACTCGGATCTCCTGTTTCGTTCACCGAGCACTTGTCACTTCCACGACTGGCGAACTCGATAGACATGTATCTTATCGATGTACATTCTGGCGGAGTAAATATCAAATGAATTATTTGACCATTAGTTCTATTTACTACATCTATATTTACTATTATCTATATCCGCACTATTTATGTCTCTTGATACATACTTTTAACAAACTTGATATACTCGCACCGGGTACAAAAAATAATAACAACAACTGAACTGCACTGAACTCAGTTTTCAAATGGAAACCTGGCATAGAAAATGTGCTGCTGAAAAACATGCTCCCGTTTTCCGCTCTTCCGCTTGCCCCTTTTTTTGAATATAAATGGTAGTACTATATGTATATGGAACACGCAGCATAGATTCTTAACAATCGTAGCTGTAGACGGTTTTAAATGGCGCTAAACGGGGGTGGGGGTGGGGGGTGGTATATGGTATATGGTATAATAATAATAAAGAACCAGAACAAGAACCAGAACAAGAACAAGAACAAGATGCGAGTTCTACATTCGCATTGCCTTTTGTCTGAGTTCCAGGTGCGCTGCAAAGTATGCAACATTTATTTCCATGCCTCGCTCTGCACACAGCATTATTGCTGCTGTTGCTGTTGCTGCTGTTGTTGTTGTTGTTGTTGTTGCCATCAACTCCAACACCTTAAGAACCTACCCCCTTCAACCCCTAAATAATAATAATAATAATCCCCACCCCTATGAGAAATGGCGCACTTAAAGTCGTCGCTCTTTAAAACGCTACACAAACATTACAAACATTTTCATAATTACAAGAGCTGCTGTTGGAAGGGGGGCGGCTTAAGGGTGCGCCTGGGGGTGGGGCTGGCATTGGAGTAGGGTGAGGGGGGGGGGAGACTGTTGAGAATTCAATAGAGCAGCGAAAGCTGCGCTTCAATGAATGGGAACATTTTGATTGGCTTTGAAGTTTCGTTTTTGGCTAAGCAACAGGGCCAGAAGGGGAGGAGAGGGTGTGGCTTAGGGGAGGGACAGAGACAGAGACAGAGAGGGGGAGAAGGGGAGTGAGGAATTGTTATTCAAAACGTTTCGTTGCCATTTGATTCGATTTGATTCGATTTGATGCGATTGGTTTGCAGATTTGGCCGCTGGCGACGTAGCCAACTTTTTAATTGGTGCCACGCCCTCCCATTGAAAGGGGGCCGTAATGGGGCAACAGGTGGGCGGGTGGTTGGTGGGGTGGTTGGTGTTTGTTAGTTCTATGGTGTGTGGTTTTTAGCTGCTAGTTTTGTGGTTGAATAACAAAGTTGCACAACTTTCTGCACAGCGAAACTACAAAACTGGCAAAGTACGAGAAATGCGAGAAATACGAGAAATTTCCATAAACTAATTGAAAACTAAATGCAATTATTTCGACGACAATTTTTGCAAAATAAAAACAGAGTCAATTTAATTTAAATCAAAATCAAAACTTGTGAAAATCAACTTTAAATTCAAGTTGAGAACTGCTTACAAGTTTTCACCGGAAATTGCATTTAATAAACAAAATTAAATATAGAAATAGTTTAATTTTATATTTAAAAACAAGTCCAGCAAAAAGCCGTAAATTTTAATTTGATTTTAAATTAAGATGAATTGAAAATGCTGTTTGAGCATAAAGCAAAAATAATTAAATTAATTAAAATTGAAATTTTCTCAGATACTTTGAGATTTGAATTTGAGCACTTTGAGCAAAATTCGTATGGGAATTGGAATTAAGTTCGAATTAAATAAACTGAAATGTACATTAGAGTGCATCGATTTTTTTCACCAAAAATGATAACCCATTTTCGTAATCTGTGGTCAATTCTAAGATGTTTTCACGAAGAAACCATAGTTCTAAAATGAATTCCTGGTCCGCGCTTTTTAAGTTGAAAAATTCACTTTTTTGAACAATTATATCTCGGGTGTTTATGGACTGATCCTGACAAATTAGGTGTCAATGCTCTAGTTAGGACCTGGACTTTCAAAATTTCACAGAACCAAAGGACGAAATGTCCTTTGAACATCATTTTTATCCTTGGAACGACGATTTCGCGATTCGCCTCTATACCAATAAATTAGTCAGAATTAAAGCTATTTTTTGGCAAAAAATAAAATTTTTTTGTTTGAACCTGTAATTTTTATTAAAAGAAAATGTAAAACCTATTTTAATACAGTTTTAACACAATTTTAATAAAATATGTGATACATTTTCTGTTAACAAAAAATACAGGTTCAGGGGAAATAAAATTTTTTTTGCAAAAAATAGCTTTAATTCTGACTAATATATTGGTATAGAGGCGAACCGCGAAATCGTCGCTCCAAGGATGAAAATTATGTTTAAAGGACATTTCGTCCTTTTTTCTGTTGAATTTTAAAAGTCCTGGTCCTAACAAGAGTATTGACACCAAGTTTGTCAGAATCGGACCATAAACAATCAAGACATAAATTTTCAAAAAAAATTAATTTTTCAGCTCAAAAAGCGCGGACCAGGAATTCATTTTAGAGCTATGGTTTCTTCGTGAAAACATCTTAGAATTGACCACAGATTACGAAAATGGGTTACCATTTTTTCATTTTTTCGGGCCCATACAATTCGATGCACTCTAATGTACATGTTTGTGAAGTGACAAAATTGAAAAATTAAACAATTTAATTAAACAACAAAATTGTTTAATTTTATATTTAAAAACATATAGTTCAGCAAAAAGCAGTACATTTTAATTTGCTTTTCAATTTAAATTAATTTAAAATGTTGTTTGAGCATTAAAAAATAATTAAATTAATTAAAATTCAAATTTGTGAGATTTGAATTTGAACAAAATTCGTATGGGAAATGAAATTCGATTAGAATTAAATGAACATGTTTGTTGAAAATTATTTAAAAAAAATTATTAAAATTTTTTAAATTGTTAAAGGAATAAAAAAAAATTGTTAGAAAAAAACACTAGAAAAAGTGCAACTTCAAATAAAATAAATTAATTTGAAAATGTTGTGAGAATTGTTTGCTTACCAAATAAATTGCTTAACATAAATAAAAAGGAAATAAAAATAATTGAAAACAAATTTTCAAATTTAAAAGATGTGCTTAAAATGAAATAAACATAATAATAAATGTTGCGGAATATATAGAAATAATAAGAAAATGAAATGTTGCTTACAGCTTTAAGCTGGTTGATTTCCTCAGTGTCGCCGGCGACGGAGCTCAGGCTGCTCACGCTGGACATGCGACGCAGTTGGTCTATCGATTGGTTATCGATAACAAACGCAAGCGTAAAGGAAAGAGTTGAAAATCAAAATCAAAATGATAAATACGAAAATAAATAAATAAATACCAAAAGAAGCATTTCCAGTTGGCAAATGGCCAAGCGGATCGTCCGACGTGTTGTTGTTGTTGTTGTTGCCACTCAGTGGATGTTGTTGTTGTTGTTGTTGTGTCTGATCATTGCTGTGACTTTTATCAGCTGGCGTTGTGGGCGTGGCAACAGTTGCTGTTGCTGTTGCTGCTGCTGCTGCTGCTGTTGTCGCTGTTGCTGCTGCTGTTGTCGATGTTGCTGCTGCACCGGTGAGTGCGGCAAGTGCCACCGCATTGCGTGCGGTCAGCACCGCACGGATTTTGACAAAGGCCGCACTCAAATCGAGTCTCTCGTCGGACCAATCGATTTCGCGCGCCTCCTGCTCGGCGGCGAGTGTTTGGAATTGCAGCTGCAGCTGCAACTGTTGCTGCTGTTGCAGCTGCAACTGTTGCTGCGGACTGCTCGCAGTTGGGGCAGCAACATCGACGGTAGCAGTTGTTGTTGTCGTTGTTGTTGTTGCTGTTGTTGTTGTTGTTGTTAGTTGAAAGTGACTCACCCGCTTGTGATTGTCCGGCAGATTCAGATAGCACTCGTTATCGAAACGGAATTGCGACTGTATGTGTGTGTGTGTGTGTGTGAGAGTGTGTGTGTGTGTGTAGTTGACAGTTAGACAGACACAGCATTGTTATCGATTGTTGTTGGCAATTGTTGGTGCAATGTTATCGATTGTTGATTGTTGTTGCAGCGGTGCAAATGACAAAACGAGAGAAGAAGAGAGAGAGAGAGAGAGAAACAGAGCGTAAGAGAAAGACAGAAAATGACAAAGATCGTAAAAATAGTGAAACACAAACAAATACAATATTTAATTATTTTGTTCTTATCGATTATTTTGTTGTACAATTTTCAAACAAAGGTTGCCAGATAGATATATATTAAGTAGATAGAGTATCGATACTTGAGCACTTTCATTTTATTTCATTTCATTCTTATTTGAAAATAGAATAGTACTATCGATATAATTACTATCGAATATCTTAGACGAAATAATAAGTAATCTAACTATTTCAAAATTTATTAAATATAATATTCAAAATTTTTTATGATTTTCAGTGGAATAAATAAAATGAAAGTAATGTAAGTTAACTATCGATATTCCATAGGTTTGGGTATCGATAATTTTATATTTTCATTTTTTTCTTTGTTTTGAAATTATTATGGCTGAAAAATGGATTCAGGATTTTGAACAAGTCAATTTAATTTATATATATATGTGTAACATAAAGTCAAAGTCATATCGATACTATCGATATTTAAGTAAAAACCTATACATGAAAAACTATTTGATGTTATAGTAAAAATCAGTTTATAAACCAATTCAATATCTGGTATTCTGATTTTTATTTTCAGCTTTGAGTTGTACCTCTAAATGAGGTAAATTTGAATAAAGTATCGATACCCATGGGATTTCATGGGAGAGTAAATGGCTTGGAGTACTGAGCAATTGGGCAGTGACTAAGGTCAAAGGTCAAATGACATAGGTGATGTCTGCTGTGCAGTGAAAACGGCGGTGTAAGTTCAATTTGCTGGCCAAAGTGATTTGGTTTTTTGCTCAGTGTAGGTGAAAGCAAGAAACATTTTCGGATGGTGCAATTACAATTAAAAGCAGAGCTCGCAAAAGACGATCAGCACATTTTCCCAACGCGGTCTGCGCACTGACAAGACAAACAAAAAAAAAAGGTAAAGCCCAGACGGCTCTTACACTGAGTCGATACTGTACTTTGTATTCGCTTGCTTTCTTCGCTCCGTACTTTCGTAGCAGCCGATCAAACGAAATTCCAAAGAACCTTCCAAACGAGCTGCACTCTGCAGTACACTTTGGCGGTAGAGCACTTAACAATGACGGTCCGCGAACCACGCGAGCAAGACGAACACGAAACAACTGGTTTTTGTCTGAGAGCCGTCTCTCTGTTGAGCGAGAATAAAAAAAGACAAGGTCCCTTTACGTTCGCTGCTCAAAACGGTCGTAAGAGAACCGTTTTTTTGTTTTAACTTGGAAAAAGTTGATCATTCTTTTGCGAGCTCTGATTAAAAGTACAGCCACAATAACAATTGCAGTTAGAATTACAATTACAGTCACAAGCACTTACCTTATAGCCCGGCCCGAGGCGGTGCATGGCGCAAATCTGTTGCGTTGTCAGCGCCTCGCTGAACAAATAAATTGCGGACATTTGGCCACAGAAGACGCGCTCCTCATCCAACTCGGGTGTGGCGCCAATGTAGCACTTGTCAAAGGGCTACACAGGGAGAGAGAGAGAGAGAGAGAGAGTGATAGAGATGGAGAGTCAGATAGTTAGTGATCATATTTTAGATTTGTTGCGGTTTCACTTTAAAATATACTCACATCGTTCGTGGAAACAAACCAGGCCATTTCGGTTGACGACGCCAGCTGTCCATTAACGAGGCACTTGATTTCGCTCTTTGTCCAACGATTGTATATATACACTATGGCAATCATATACCACTGAAAGACAGACAGTAATCGAAATATCTGTTAGTATCAGCTGTCAATTTTCATCATAAGTACTTTGTATAATTTTTATATAATTATAATTACATAAAATGTGTAAGGCATGAAAGGATAGAAAGGTAGAAGCCAAAACAAAAAAAAAATTACCATATGGGCATTTCCAGGATCGAGAACGCGACATTTGTACGTCTTTAAATGAAAAAAAAGGCTAAAGTTGACATTTTCAAAACTGTTTTCTCACGTGTTTAATGCATTTTATCAACACTATTTTTATTATAAAACACAAGCTTTGAAGAGTTTTCGTTTTCGAAATATATATAGAAAACAATGCATCGCGAACGTGACGAAAAATGGAAGTCATGTTCGACTTCATCTTGACAAATGCGAAAGTCTGCGAAATGTGGCGAGTAATTTGGAAGAAAATACTCTGAAACCATAATAAAATAATGTAGTTTTCTATTTTGTAAATTATTTTGACATGTTACGATCATTCTATTTATTTTATAAGTTTTATTGGTAATTTGTAAGGCGACATCGCGAACGCGACAAGATTTCCACCTAGTTTCAAGAATTTGTTCATCAAATTGTATTCGATATATCGAAAACAGCTTGTAAAACTTGTTTTAAATTGAACTTTCAATATATTTCTATGTATGAAAATGGTTTACGTTACAATCTTACGAAGTGTAATCGTCAAAATACAAACGGTCCATTTTGGAAGTAAATTTTTAAGAAAATGTGCAAAAATATAGAAAAATTTAATTTGTTCCAATGTTGAATCTAAATGTTCATCCTATTGAATTTCTTCCAGCGTATATTGCTTAAATAAATAACTTGAATACATTTTTGGAAGAAAACTTCACAAGATGTGAGTTTTTGATCAATTTTACGTTTTTGGGCGAGGTGGAGCTTTTTTTTGGAAATGCCCCTAATTTCGATTAAGGATTGAGACAGATTTGAGACAAACTGTGAACTACACAGAATTGTGTAAATGATTTCGCTGCAAGAAAATCATTCACTAAAATACCAAAACTAAGAGTTATTTAACTTGGCTCTCTCATTGTGCTCAACGAGCTCTTTTCGCTAATTTTTTGTGACAAATTGGTGACAACATGTCGACTTCTGCTTCGTCGTCGTCGACGAGCTAAGGAACAACACAACAGTTCACAAAATCCTAGAGATTTCATTTCAAAGAAAGTTCGCAACATCTGCTGAAATCAGTAAGATTCTGCTGTGGTTGGTATTTGGTATTTGAAATTTAGGGCCAAAGCCTGTGACCAAATTGAATTGTCAGGCATTGAATGGCGAGGCAATTAGGCCGCATTGTTCATTGGCCGCTCTCAATTCGCTGTTAATTAAACTTTTGTGCCAGCAAACTTGGCCATAAATTGTAAACGGGCAACGGCAACACGAACTAGTTGCAGGGGCAAGAGGGTAGAGAAAAGGGGAAACATAAATTTGGAATAGGTGTAATATCTACAGTATATATGGTATGTAATGTCTTACCTTGCGTGGCTGGAATTCATATTTGACACAATGCTGAAAGCCCTTGCCCTTGACCTTCATGGATGTGAGGACCAGACAATTGCCCACAAAGTGGGCCGTGTAACCAACTCCCTTCGATGTCTTGAAGCTGCAATGAAGAGAGAGGGAGAGAGAGAGAATGGAATAGAATGTGAGCAATTAGTAATTGGCAATTAGTTGAGTTGTTGCTGGCTGGGATCTGGTAACTTACCAATAGAGATAAGGCTTCTCGCGCTCAATGTTCACCGAGTTAATTGGATCCAATCGAAACCAGGTGGTAAAGGTAAAGCCGTTCTCATACGGCCATTTGGCCAACGGCGGCAGTACCATGGCCTGTGAAATGGTCAACAAGTAATTAATGAGCAAATTTGAGACACAATTAGCATAGGAACAATACAATATAATTGAGTTCTTAACGACTACGCGATGCCCGATCCATTTGAAATAAAAATGTCATTAGACTTGGACTTGAAACAGTCATAGCTATCGTTATACTTATTCGATTCTTACACAGAAAAAAAAGCTATTCTAAAATCAAGCCTCAGATACTTAATTTAAGCCTGCATTTTCTAAGTATGTTTCCAGGATTAAGCTGAACAATCAAGTCTATATCGGGATTAAAATGGCAAAATAAGCCCAAACTTCTTGATTCTCTCTCGGCCTCTCTCATTTCAACTGGTCCGGTGGCTCAGTGGTCAGAGTCGCCGACCTGTTGGAAAAAAACCTGGGTTCGATTCCCCCAGTCAAATGCAGTCAAACATTCCCTTCATTAAAAAAAAGTGTTTTAAAAAAAAAAAAAAAAATTTTTAAAAAAAAAGTTTAAATACAAAATGTAAAAAAAAAAAAATTAAAAAAAAAAATTTTAAAAATAAAGTTTAAAAATTTAAAAAAAATAACAAGAAAAAAAAAATGTTAAAAAAAGTTTAAAAAAAAAAACATAACTAATAAAAAATGTTTTGTCTAAATTACACAATATCAGGATTGAATTCGGGATTGAAAAAATCAAGTATTTCATACTCGGGCTAAATATCCCGGATTGTTTTTCCTGTGTATGCCTTTAAGTAGCATTATAGCTAATTATAAAAAGAAACGTTGAGCAACATGTCATACAAATTTGTGTTATAAAATCCTCGATAAATTAACAATTCCAATATCGCGAAAGGGATTTTCCATTACCTTGCCTCGATAATTTTCGTGACTAATAATCGACTTATCTAAAAATAGACAGCTCACTGGAGTTAGTTCAGTTAATTTTGACAGAAGTTGATTAAATCTTTAGACTTAAGATTGAAATTTTTGTATTTTGTCGAGAATTCTCGATATATTTTGTATTAAATGAAGATAAATCGATAACTCGATTAATTATGTTGTCGATTATTACATGATGATTCGATTGCCATGACTTTTTACCAATTACACTCACTACACTCTGATGTCCGTGTGATTAAATCGCGTCTGCTCATTAAATTTAGTGCATCTAGCTCTTTTAAACAAATTTGTGATACGTTGGGTTGGGTAACGGAAATGAGAGAATAAACTCAGAGCACAAAACAAATCGAGCTAGGAAACTTATTAAATGCCAATTACAATACGTATTTAGGCCTGGTCAATAGTTACAGTGGTCAAAGGATCAGATGGTCGCAAAAAAGGAAGTTGGAAAGTTTGGGAAATTGGCAACCTCAATAATAAACTGAGTTTGAGTTTGTAATATAAATCAAAGGTTAAAGCCACATTCCGGATGTTTTGAATGAGACAGAGACCGAGAAAGAGAAAGAGATGGAGGCATCAAGAATGTCTTGCTACTTGTGGCCAAAAACAAAAACAAGAACAAACTTGCAACAAGGAGCAACAAACTCGGCAACAGAAATGAAGTGAAAATCAGAAAGGAAATGAGCACATTTGATTTATCATGAATTTTGTGTGGTTTTACGGCCGTACACTCAACGGATGGACAGAGTTTTCTGTCTGTGAGAGAGAGAGAAAGAGTGAGAGAGTGAGAGAGAGAGACACTGCAACTCTATACTGTTCTGTTCTGTTCTGTGTGTGTGTGTGTTTACTCTTAGTTCATAAATTTATTTCCCTTTCAATGCTTCATAACGTCCGCAATTTATGTTCTTATAATGTTTATATAACTGAACTCTTCAGTTCCACCAACTCCTCCTTGCCACGCCCATTTTGAGCCGCCCACAGAATGCCCACAAGTTTCATATCCGTTTAATTATCTTAAGTTTTGAGATTTTCATTCGTTCAAGTTGCTTTCGTGTGTTGCAATTTGAATTTAAAACGAACTCGAATTAAGTTTCCTAATTGATACATTTTATTCAAGAAATTTGCCTTATCAATTGCAGTTTTGATTAGCATTTGAGCAAAGAGAAGTCAATGAAAACATGAAAACGTGAAAACATGAAATTATTGATAAGTTGTTGCATTCGTTTCAGTTTGTTCTTTGGAAACCAACGACATCAAAGTATCTCCTTGAACGGAAAGAGCTGGAAGAGCCAAGTAATTCACAACACTCAGCTCATGATTTTGAATATATATCTTACTAGTGACGAAAACATTTTCATAACCCAATATATGTATCTGATATCCGCAAACTTTTTTTTAAATATTTTATATGTAAAACTTCATATAATTCGTCACAAAATTGGATATCAGAAATTTAGAGCTATGAAAACGTTTTAGTCACTAGACTTTTAGCTCGAAGAAGTTTTTTGTATAAGATATCAGAAATTTTGGAATAAGAAATCAGAAATTTGCCATTAATAACTATGTCAAAAGTTGTTTAGTGTTTGATAACACATTAAGTCAAAGTGCGTTGCATTCTTACAAGCAAAAACAAACTGTCTGGCAACACTGGTTCCACACACACATGCCAATCGCAAAAGCTATCAGCACACTCAAACTCTGGCTGCTATGACACTTTGTTGCTACTGTCCTATTCCAATTCAAAGTAAAAAATATATATTCAGTTAATAGGTTAAATCTTTCAAGCCCAACCATAAAATTTTTGGAGTCATATATCAAAAAAACCCGAAATTTTACACACTACAACATATTGAAAATTAAAAAAAATCGTTAGCGGCGTTTTCTCAAAAACCGCCAAAATGTGGGGGAAAATATCTTATTTCACCTGTAGCTGTTTACCTGTGTTTTAAAAAAACAGCTTCAAAGTATGTCTAAGAGCCCTTCAAAATACCTTTTCAACGATATATAGATCATATCTGTAGCTTCTATTGCTTGGATACTGTGCGGTTGTCAATTTTAGCGGGTTTTAGCAATTTCCCGCAAATCTAGCGGTTTTTTTTCTTTCAAAAAGTCGTTGAACAAACGTTTCTAGTCATAGCTAATTTTGCATTCTTTCTGTAAATTGTGTAGTCGACTTTTGCATCCTTGATGATGCTTTCGTCACTAGCGCGAATTATTAATTATTGGCATTTTTGCGCAATTTCATGTGAATTTCAAATGCTTTTGACTTGAGTTTTCCAATTGACATCTTTTGATTTAAGAAATTTGCTTTATAATTTGATATTTTGATTAGGAAAGTTGTCGATTAAAAGTTGAAATCAGTGTGAATCGATTGGTTTGAACGGAAAGAGCTGGAAAACTTGAAAGTTTCCCACTTTCTCAACTGATTGATTGTGAATATATGTATGTATGTATGTGTGTATGTATGTATGTATGTATGTATATATGTGCTATGCATTATAAGCTCATTTATATGCATTGTCTGCTGATTGAAGCTGAATTCAATGCCAGCGTCTAAAAATCTGTCTAATGTGAATCCTTTTGTTTCTGACAATCGAAAATCAACTCAACAATGAAGTGAATGCTTATTGAATACGAATACAAAGTACTCATCTGTCGGTCTGTCTGTCCGTCTGTCCGTCTGTCCGTCTGTCTCTCGCACTTGTTATTCATTGAGCATTGAGCCTAAAACACAACACACATATATGCCAAATTTGCTTTGGCATTTCTCGCAACTTGCATTCATTGCCAATTGAATCACTACTCAGACTCCGACTCAGTCTGTAACTGTAACTGAAACTCGACTGATTCACTTAAATTCATAATATTCAGTTAGGTTTTGGGGTTTCGTGCCCCACAAAGTCTCAACTCAACTCAACTCAACTCATTTGTATGCATATCGTGGACGACAGTGAAGGACATTGTCTTCGAGGCTTCGCAGCAATTGTGCAACAATAGCTACAATGGCTACAACATTGCAGCATGTGGCATGCCACATGATTTCACATTGTTTTCCCACCCTTCCTCTCTCTCTCTCTCTCTCTCTCTCTCTCTCTTTTTTGCTCATTGCAGCCATCTCTGTCTGTCTAGCAATGTCAGCTGCAAAATTGTCAAGCGATTTGCTCACATACAATGACTGAAAGAAACGTACACAGAGCGAAAAAAGCAGTACTTAAAACAAATTCAAAGAAAAAAACACAAAAAACTCACACAGAAAGAGGGCGATTTATGACGAATTTAGGCGAACAAATGTTTAGGGGTCTTTTCTAGTTTTTTTTTTATTGAATTTTGAAATTAAAAATTTTCAAAAAAAAAAAAAAAAAAATTAATTAAAAAAAAAAGGAGACCCCCAACATTTTGTTCACCAAAATTCATCATATATCGTAAATAGACTGTTCCCAAAAAACTTTAAATAAATTAAAAAATCCCAGTACCAAAAATTCTTTCTGTAAATTTGTAAAATCTTAAATCAAGATATTTTAAAATACACGCTTTTTATTCAAATCTTTGAGTGCTTATGAGCTTGAAATGTTCATAAATCAAGAATAGAAAAGCTAATTTCAAGTCCGCCTCAAACTCACTTTTTAGTTTGAGAATACAAAGTTTTTTCGATCCAAGAAATCTTTAAAAGTTACTAGAAATAAGTAAAAAATTCTTCAAAAGATTTCAAGAAATCTTAAATCAATATATTAATTTTAATAAAATTCTTAAAAAGATTAAAAGATTAAAGGACTCAATTCAAGTTTAATCCGGAACACAAAAGCTTATTTTAAGTGCTTCAAGTTTAAGTTGGAAAATACTCAGTTTTCAAACTCAAGAAATCATAGTTGAAATCAAATAATCAAACATATTTCAATAAATCAAGTTTTATATGTGAGCTTGAGCTTTAAGTACAAACTACTTGACATTTTCGCTCAGTGTAGGGAGTGGAATGCAGCTTGCAGCTTTGTAATGTCAATAATGTTGCAGCTGGCCTACAGAAATCTCATTAGTGCTGGCTAAACGAGAGTCCAGAGACACTGAATTTAAGTGTTGAATGCGGAATTTACCAAATGAAAAAAAAAATACAAAAACAATGAGTAAAACAAGCGGGAAAGGCTAAGTTCGAGTTCCCAACTATTGGATACCCCTTAAATTAATATAAAACATTTCCTGTTGCATACTTTTAGGCGCTTATATTGCTTGAAACTTAATTTAGCCTTTACTACCGTTCTGTTTGACCGATCTTGATGCGATTGAGTAGGATGATAGCTTATTATAGCGGATAACGGATATTGATAGAAAATAAACGGAATAACTTAAGGAAGGACGGACAAACGGACATGCCCAGACAAGAATATATATATACTTTATTGGGTCGAAGGTGCTTCCTTCTTTCTGTTACATACATTTCAACCATATGTTAAATGTTGATTAGTAATCATAATCATTAGTAATTCGATTATTTTTGTTTAAAGGTCAAACTTATGATTAAATTACGATTATTTTCGGTTTTGCACAATGATTTAATGATAACGATTACAAAAAATCGAAAATAATCTAAAATTAATACAATTATTCAAAAATAATCAGAAAAAATCAAAAGCAATCTTTTTGAGCATTCGGATTATTTTAGACCTTTTCTGATTCTTTTTGATTATATATGACTATTTAGTAAAAATCAAATTATTTTCAATTTTCACAATCAAAGTAACCAAAATAATCAAATATAATCCGAATTAATCAGAAAGATTCTTTTTGATTATTTCTGATTATTTTTGAACAATTGTAATAATTTATTTCTGATTTTTTGTATTTAAATTTAACAGATTTGATTTCAACGAATACGATATACCCTATCACTTGTTTTTTAAGTGATGGGTATAAAAAAGTTTGCTACAGCTGTATGCGTGTGTGTGTGTCTGTGTGTGTGAATGTGGCACGTTTATTGGACATTTTGTGACAATTGCGTTTCGTATCGCATTCGACTTCCAATTCGCTTTATGGCACTTTTTATGTGTTTATGGCGTAGACAAGATAGCATATATGTAAGTATATATGTTTATACTATATATATATATTTCTTGTACATATGTATATATTTCTTGTACATATATATTAAGTGCACATTAACTGTCCTGTCCGATGAGATAGAGATGCCACATGCTCCACATGGACACACAGCAAATATTACGTCGCATTCGAGTTCGAATTCGATTTAAGTGCGAGGCAATAAAATAAAAGACTGCCCACTGCCACGCCCACTGCCACAGTGGGAGGCAAACAATGCTAAAAGTGCTGTTGGTCACTTCTGTTGGCCAGTTGTCAATGTGCCTGGGTTAAACACAACGTTGCAACTTGGCCAACAAAATATTGCTTACACAATGAAAAAACAAACAAATACTAAAACTTAGTTCGAATCAATTTGAACTACGTATTTTTGATACTTAGTATTTGTGCTTGATACAAGTCCGATTTGCGGAAATATTCTCAATATTCGGGTTCGGATCTCAGGCTCGACTCTTAGATGGAATATAAGTATAAATGCTAAATACTGATTAGTAATCGTAATCATAAGAAATTAGATTATTTTTGTTTAAAAATTTTGCCTAATTATTCAATGATTACGATTACAAAAAATAAAAAATAATCTAAAATTATGGCAATTATTCAAAAGTAATCAGATAAAATAAAAAGTAATCAAAAATAATCTTTTTGAGAATTCGTTTTATTTTTGATTTTTTTCTGATTATTTTTGAATATTTATGACTTTTTAGTAAAAAACAAATTATTTTAAATTTCAATCAAAGTAGCCAAAATAATCAGAAAAAATCAAAAATTTTGAATTATTGTAATAATTTTAGTTAATTTCTGATTGCTTGTAATCGTTATCATTATATAATCACAAATTTTTCAACATTAAATTATCACTGCGGACGGCAGTCCGCGCTAGTGACGAAAGCAGCACGAAGGGTGCGAAGGCGACTAGCATATATACACAGGAAGAATGGAAAATTTGCTATGACTGTCCGATCAGGTCGAGTTATATACCGATCAAAAGGTATTAACTTAACTTACAAATGTGCATACTAAGACTTTTGGAAACTCATCTGGTTCGTGAGATAAACAGGTGTAAGTGGGAGGGGCAAAATTTAAATGATTGGAGCTAATGGGGCCGTTGGAGCCTTTCTGAATTTTCGTTGAATTTTTAACTATTCTAATCAAAATTACGCGTCGAATGACACCTCGATCATTAAAATCCGATCACTGGTTCAGAAGATAATTAATTTTGAAATTTTTGGTGCCCCTTTCAAAACGAGATGAAAAGTCAGTCTGTTTGTTTGTTTGTTTGTTTGTTTGTTTGTTTGTCTGTTTGTCTGTTTGTTAGTATCAAAGCGTTGATTTAGCTTTAAAGTTTGAATGAGGACTTGTTCCCGATCAAAAATCTAGAAACGTTTGTTCTACGACTTTTTCGAAAAATCGCTAGTTTAGCGGGAAATCGCTAAAAACCGCTAAAATTTAAACCCTCATAGCATCCAAACGATAGAAGCTACAGATGCGATCTATATATCGTTGCAAAGGTATTTTGAAGGGCTCTTAGGCATACCTTCAAAGTTTTTCTTTTAAGTAAAAAGGTAAACGGCTACAGGTGAAACAAGGTATTTTTTTCCACATTTTGGCGATTTAAGAAAAATCAACACATGAGATTACTTTAAAATATGTTATATGTTATAGGCAATTTAATTCCGCGTTTTTTGACATATAACACGTATCTGTCAAAATTCGTTTGGACAAGATATTACCTATTAACTGAATATACCTTTTACCTTTACACTACTGCATGTACATATGCAGTATGTACACTGCTTGCAGCGTAATGCGGAAATAAACTGCTTGCAAGTGGTGAATCCTTTTTGCGGCAGATAAATCATTTTATAATCAAAAATATAAAATCGTTTGTTCTACGACTTTTTCGAAAAATCGCCAGTTTAGCGGGAATTCGCTAAAAACCGCTAAAATTTAAGCCCCCATAGCATCCAAATGATAGAAGCTACAGATGCAATCTATATATCGTTGAAAAGGTATTTCGAAGAGCTCTTAGACATACCTTCAAAGTTTTTTTTTTTAATTTTAAGGGTAAACAGTTACAGGTTAAATAAGGTATTTTTTCCCACATTTTGACAATTTAAGAAAAATCTACACAACAAATCACATCAAATATTGCAATTTTAAAATTTCTGATGTCTTATTCAAAAATTTCTGATATCCCACAAAAAAAACCTCTTTACGAGGTAAAAGTCTAGTGACGAAAACATTTTCATGCCCCAAAATTTCTGATATCCAATTTTGTGACGAATAATATTAAGTTTTACACATAAATTATTTTAAACAAAATTTTAGCATTCGGCACTGCGCAAAACAGTGAGTTTTATTTAGTATTAGAATTGAAACATTTCAGCGCAATGTGCCGGGTGCCAAAATTTTGTTTAAAATAATTTATGTGTAAAACTTAATATTATTCGTCACAAAATTGGATATCAGAAATTTTGGGGCATGAAAATGTTTTCGTCACTAGACTTTTACCTCGTAAAGAGGTTTTTTTTGTGGGATATAGTCACTACGACTATTTCCAAAAATAATCTAATTGATTAGTTACTCTAATCGAAATTTAACAGGCATGGATAGAAGCTCATAATTCTGCTGGCGTCGCAGCCGACACACGTGCAGAGAGCGGAGAGAGTAAGAATCTATAAATAGCCCACTCGACGGCTTGTGCTCTCACGAAGCATCTGATCGGCTGCTGCTCTCTGCCCTCAGTCGCTGCGCTGCGTTCAGTGAGAGGAAGAGCGCTAGAATTTTGTCATACACTTCAACTGATGCTTTGCTCTCTCTTCGTCGCCAATTGTAACGTTGCGACAGTTCGAATCTGCTTTCATTTATTGTTTTCTGTGTAAAGCAGCTCACTTCAATGCAATGTTTGATTGCGTGAGTTTGGACACCACTGTCTTATGTATTGTTCTCGTCGTTCTCTTTGCCTTCCTCCCTTCCCAAGTCCCTTCCCGATTCCACTTCCACTTTCATATCTGTTTATTATTGTACTTGTTGTTTATCATTATCAGACTTACCGATCCCTTGCGTCCCGGGAAACTGAAGAAGACATCGGGTCCATTGCGATGCGGCATTTGCCTTAGAACATTCAACAATTTGGCCGAATGACGCGGCCATTTGCCATTGTTGGCCTTCATTGTGCCAAAGAGCAGTTTCAGCTCTTTAACCGTTATGCTATAGCTGGCCAATACGCCCAGCATCTCGATGAGCAAATCTAGAGACAGAGAGAGAGAGAGAGAGAGAGATTGCATTATTTATTGAGTGTGTGCAAGAGATGGAAAGATAGTGTATGGTATTTTATTTGCTTGTGTGTCTGAAATGTTTAATGGATATGGAAAATGTTGCTGATGCCGCCCGACAGCCTGAAAAACCGAACCAAATGTGGCGCAAAGTGCGCAAATTTATGCAATGTGCAACGCGACGTTGATGCCACAGCCACGTGCCAGGTGCAAGCAGTCTACACTGCGAAAAAAAAAAGCAAAAAAAACAAAAACGGGGGCGGAAGGTTATTTTCCGGAAGGTTTTTTTGTTCTTATCCTTTTGGAACATCTCTAGAAATACAAAATAATGTTTGTTAGCGATCTTTTTACTTGTTTGCAAGGCAATAACTTAAATAAAGCGTATCAGCTAATTTGTTACTTTTGCGACTTAGAATTCTCAACTGGTTCTAGCAACTCAAAGGTGATGTGAGGACCGCCATTGTAGTGAAAAATTTGACACTGTAACTGCTAAAAGTAGTTTTTAATGCTCATTTTAAGACGAGATTTTAATTCACAAGAGTTCTAAATCGTAAAATTTCATATTTTATGATTTTTTTTGTATTTTGTTGATTAGTTTATAAAATAATTTCCATTCTTTGTTGCTCTTTTTACAACTTGTTTCAGATTTGAAACTCAATTTCTTTTTTATTTAATTAAATAAAAACATTAAAAATTACATGAAAACATTCTTAACTGACACACTTTTTGCGCTCAGTGTAGCTGCATATAAAATGAAAGAAGCAGAAGTGCAGCCATGTGGCAAGGACGCTCTTAAAGCAAAATGGGCAAACGGTGGGCGTGGCAAATCCAGCCTCATCAAGGTCAGTCAGTGAAACGAACTGAAAACTGTGTTCGATCTCAAAATAAAAAAAAGAAGTCAAAGAAAAAAGTAAAAGAAAAGTCGAAAAAGGGGGAAAGAAACTCAAGTTAAAACTTTTGAAATTATTGAGTGGCACGTGGTGCCAGATGGCTGAAAATTGCATTGCCGCTGTGCCCGGCGTTGCCAGACCGTTGTCACGCTGTCACGTTTTGTCAGTTCGGCTTCGTCTTCATTTCTTTCCACTTGTCCCTCTACCTTTTGCAACTGCGCTATTCCCAAACTTCATTTGTAATGCACACTAATTGAAATGGGACTAGAGTGACAGAGATAGAGAGAGAGAGAGAGAGAGAGAGAAAGTAAAGAGATATAGTTAGAGGGAGAGGGAGGAATTTTGCTTATGCCCATTGGGAAGTTGACCAAAAACTTGTGGTACAGTTTTGCCAGCATCGCTTTCAGTTCTTGCTGCAGTTCCAGTTTCCGTTCCCGTTCCAGTTCCGCCTTCATCAACACGTAAATTAAGAAATTGAGTAACAGCTTGAACTTCAGCTGCCCTGTCTCTGTTCCTCTTTCCCAGTCCCAGTCCCAGGACGCCAATGTCCTGTCTCCCTCGCCCCGCCCCAAGTTGGCCCCAAGTTGGCGCTGCCACCGCCTCGAGTATCAGCATTTAATTACACACGTCCCCATTCCACCCACCCACGTAAGACGAAGGAAGAAGGATGAAGGAAGAAGCAAGATGTGTTCATGTCCTTTGCTTAGATTGCTCAGAGCAATGACAATGCCAGAACACGGAACACAGACAGTTCTCCATCTGTCTCACTCTCACTCTCAGTCTTTCTATCCATCTGTCCTTTTCTCTTTATACGTCTTTCTGTCAGTCTATCCTCCAGTTTCCCTGCTTAAGCTTAGCTAGTCCACAAACTCATTCCCTCGTCTCGAAACTCATCAGAATAATGCAAAGTGCGACAAACTTGTCAGCTTTTTATTTTTCTTTATAAGTATTATTTATAAGTAAAGCAAGTAGAAATATTTCCTAATCATACCTGTTAAATTTCGCTTAGAATTAGATTATTTTTGGATATAATCGTAGTGACTATATAATTCACTGTTGAAAAATTGAGATTATTTAATGATTACGGTTAAAAAATCAAAGGTAATCTCAAATTATTACAACTTTTCAAAAATTATTAGAAATAATCAAAAATAATCAACAGTAATCTTTATGAGTTTTCGGATTATTTTTGAATTTTTTCTGATTATTTCTGATTATTATTGATTATTTCTGATTATTTATGACTATTTAGTAAAAATCAAATTATTTATTTTATTTATTATTTTCACAGTCAAAATAGCCAAAATAATCAGAAATAATTATAAATAATCAGAAATAATCTTTTTGAATTTTCGGATTATTTTTGACTTTTTTCTGATTATTTTTGATTATTTATGACTATTTAGTAAAAATCAAATTATTTTAAATGCTCACAATCAAAATAGCCAAACAATCAGAAAAAAATCAAAAATAGTCCGATTACTCAAAAATATAATTTTTGAGTATTTCAGATTATTTTTAAATAATTGTAACAATTTTAGATTATTTTTGATTTCTTGCAATCGTAGTCATTGAATAATTGGGCCAAACCGAAAATAATCGTAATTTAATCATTAGTTTGACTTTAAAACATAAATAGTCTAATTACTAATGATTATGATTACTAATCATTATTTAACAGGTATGTTCCTAATTTTAAGAAATTCCTAATCAAATTTTGACCTGATTTCATACCTCACAGCGTTAAACATTCCACAAGGAAAGTGAACGAACATAAATTAGACAGGGGTGCCAAAGGAATCGCTTTCGCTTGAATTTGACATAAATTTCATACAAACTTAAGTCAAATTCAAGCGAAAGGGATTTCTGTGGCACCCCTGATAAGCTATATTTGAGTAAAATCAGTCAAGTTTTCTTAATGTTATGATGTAGTTTAAATATATTTAAAAATTAAACATTTTCTAGTTTTTAAATTTCTGACAATTGTTATTTTTGTTTTTATTAATCAAATTAGTGAAAATTATCGCCTTTAGTTATCAAATGTATGCGTGATAGAACGCATGTGACGTGCTTAGATCACACTCTGGGTTCAGTTCATAGTTTAAATGACAGAGTGCAGAGTTCACTGAGGGTCAGTCGGGTGTGAATTTTACTACAAATTGTCATTTAAAGTTTCCAGTGGTAGCGTGAACAAAGTTTGTTCATTATCTCGTTTGACATTTAACATTTCTCGTTTCTCGTTTTCATGCTCATTTTCTCATTATTACCATACGTTTTATACCCGTTACTTAAAAATTAAGTAAAAGAGTATATATTGTATGGGGATAATATGCAGATCAAGTTTGTCCTTTTCTGTCGTTTTTTGCCATTTAACATTAACTTCTATTATAAGCTTTTATCCTTCTAAATCACATCAAGGTCGTTCGAATAGAACTGTAGTAATGGCTGGTTTATGTTTCAAACAATGTAAGCGCCTAAAAGTATGCAGCAAAATATATTTTCTATTTATTTAATTATTTAGCGGGTATGCTCTAGTCAGGAACTCAACTAAAGCCTTTCCCGCTTGTTCTTTCTCCATTTTATCTTCAGTTTTACTGGGAAAAGCAGGAAAAGCTGAAGCCGCAACGCAGTTTTCCATCTGGCGTCGTACACAAGTTTTAGCTTATCTAATTTCTTGGCAAGTGTCACGTTTCGACATTTGTCAGGTGACACACGCACACGCACACGCACACACACACACACACACACAGGCTCATACATATGAAATTATAGCTTGAAATGTGACGGGGCCTCAAAAGTCAGCGACTGCAAATTGACAGCAGTTACAGTTCGTTAAATGCCGACAGACAGACAGACTGACAGACAGACAGATGGAGAGACAGTTGTAACCCTGTTGGAGTATAGTTACAGGGTTGTTGGAGGGGGGGGGGGGGGGGGCAGGGTTGCCAGACCGCAGATGTGTCATTGACTTAATAAAATCAAAATCAAAGCCAAAGGCACGCACACATTCGCTTTGTGGCCGTGTCAGAGTTCATTTGAGCAGGAGGGAGGGTAGAATGGAGAAAGGAGAAAGAGAGACAACCAATTGCCAGAGGCAAAGAGAGGGAGAGGAAGAGCAAATGTGTGTGTGTGTTGTCAGACAGTTGCACGCTAATAAAGAGAACATTTTCTGCTGCGTTGTTTTCTTTTTGTTGTTCATGAAGAATGCTTAGCATACATTGTGGCAAATGCTGTTGAAGGAAGAAGGGAGGCGGGTGGGCGTGCCAGCCAGCCTGCGGGATACCTTTTTTAGGGTGGTGGACGAAGGAATTCCAGAGGGGGGGGGGGGGGCGTGTCACGGCCGCTGACAAGCGTGAAATTAATCGAAAATTCGGCGGCCACTTGACGACGATCTCGTTTCGATTTCTGTTGGACACATGCCAAAGGCATCCCCAGAGCAGCAGTAAATTCACTTATACGCATACACTGTCCGAGTGAGTGTGCGTGTGTGTGTGTGTGTGTGCTTTTCTGACATAAGAAATTATTAGTGCAACTTGATCTAAATTGAATTCATAAAAATTGAACACTACTTGATTTCAACTAAACGAGTAGTGTGTCTGCCTGATTCATGCCTGATTCATGCCTTATTCATGCCTGATTTCATAATCATCTATTTCTACTTATGTATATATTTGCTTCTCTTAAAAAACCAAAAATGTGATTAAATAAATTAAAGTGGGCTCTAAAAATGTAGCTTTAAAAAATGTAATTTTAAGAAAAAAAAACCACTAGTTTTTTTTAAATAAATTTGTAATTCAAAATTAACTTTTGCATGGTTGTTTTGTGCAAGTTGTCACTAATATGAAACGTTTACCAACACTACACTTTCTCTCACATGTCTATTCTTGATTTTAGTGACAATCTAATTTTGCATTAAAATTTTAAAATTAAATTAAAAAATAAATATTGGAGACCCCCTTAAAGCTTGGTTCGATTTATACTTGGTAAAGCAAGCTATAGAAAATTTCGCAAAAAATGTAACTATTAGAAAATAGAAATAGTTGCGCGATATTAGAAAAGCAAAATAAGTGAAAATGCTTTTCAGCGCCGTTTCAGAACCGTTTCAGAGTTGAAGCCCTTCGCCAATCATGAGGGGTAAAATAAGTTTTAATGGACATTGTAGTGTAGTGTAGTGTAGTGTAGGGTAGGGTAGTGTAGTGTAGTGTAGTGTAGTCTACTGTACTAAACTGTAGTGCACTGTAGTGTACTGTAGTGCAGCTATGGGCACGCAGTGGCTCCGGGAGCAGCGGCTGCTCGCAACTTAGGTAGACTCTAATAGGGTTGTTATTGTTGTAGTGCTCCCTAATTCAGGTCTCGTGCCCACCGCTGCTGTAATGTAGTGTACTGTAGTGTACTGTAGTGTACTGTAGTGTACTGTAGTGTACTGTAGTGTACTGTAGTGTACTGTAGTGTACTGTAGTGTACTGTAGTGTACTGTAGTGTACTGTAGTGTACTGTAGTGTACTGTAGTGTACTGTAGTGTACTGTAGTGTACTGTAGTGTACTGTAGTGTACTGTAGTGTACTGTAGTGTACTGTAGTGTACTGTAGTGTACTGTAGTGTACTGTAGTGTACTGTAGTGTACTGTAGTGTACTGTACTGTAGTGTAGTGTACTGTAGTGTAGTGTACTGTAGTGTACTATAGTGTACTGTAGTGTACTGTAGTGTACTGTAGTGTACTGTATTGTACTGTAGTGTACTGTAGTGTACTGTAGTGTACTGTAGTGTACTGTAGTGTACTGTACTGTAGTGTAGTGTACTGTAGTGTACTGTACTGTAGTGTACTGTACTGTAGTGTACTGTACTGTAGTGTAGTGTACTGTAGTGTACTGTAGTGTACTGTAGTGTACTGTAGTGTACTGTAGTGTACTGTACTGTAGTGTAGTGTACTGTAGTGTACTGTACTGTAGTGTACTGTACTGTAGTGTACTGTACTGTAGTGTAGTGTACTGTAGTGTACTGTATTGTACTGTAGTGTACTGTAGTGTACTGTAGTGTACTGTAGTGTACTGTAGTGTACTGTAGTGTACTGTAGTGTACTGTACTGTAGTGTAGTGTACTGTAGTGTACTGTACTGTACTGTAGTGTACTGTAGTGTACTGTAGTGTACTGTAGTGTACTGTAGTATACTGTACTGTACTGTACTGTACTGTACTGTACTGTACTGTAGTGTAGTGTACTGTAGTGTACTGTACTGTAGTGTACTGTACTGTAGTGTAGTGTACTGTAGTGTACTGTAGTGTACTGTAGTGTACTGTAGTGTACTGTAGTGTACTGTAGTGTACTGTAGTGTACTGTAGTGTACTGTAGTGTAGTGCACTGTACTGTAGTGTACTGTACTGTACTGTACTGTACTGTACTGTACTGTACTGTACTGTAGTGTACTGTAGTGTACTGTAGTGTAGTGCACTGTACTGTAGTGCAGTGCAGTGAGACTCACCTGCCACAACTGTTTCCGAGCGCTGCAGACGGACGAGAACGTGCTCGATGAGTCCGACATCTGTGCAGGCTTGAAGATTGCGAACGCTCTTCCGCAGAATCGCGATGAACACGCTCCAGATTTCGGCCTGCAAGGAACAGAGAGAGGAAAAGAGATGGCATTAGTACAGTTACCAGAAAAAAGAAAAACTTTTAGCAAAATGCATAACAAGTAAGCAATTCCCAATTCCAATGTTATACCAAAGGGATTGCGAGAAAAAGCAGAGGAGGAGGAAGAGAGGGAATCAGGCAAATGTATTACGAAATCACAGAATTGACTCTCAATTGTTCAAGTTGTTGTTGTTCAAGTTGTTTGAGTTGAGTACGAGTTGAGTTGTTGTTGTTGTTGTTGTTGTTACTGTTGCTTCACAGTCTGCCCAGTTCAATAAGCAAAGTGAAGTGGCAAACACACACACACAGACACACATCAGCGCTGCAATTTTAGCTTTTTTTTTGCCGAATTTGTTCAACCCAACATCCCAAAAACCTATTTTGGGAACAGGAACTCATCGTTCTGCCAGCGTCGCAGTCGGCACACATTCAGAGAGAGAGAGAGAATACGTGTGTTCTATAAATAGCACTTTCTGCGGCTTGTGCTCTCACGAATCATCTGATCGGCTGCTGCTCTCTGCTCTCAGTCGCTGCGCTGCGTTTAGTGAGAGAGCGCTAGACTTTTATCATGCACTGCAACTGATGCTTTGCTCTCTTGACGTCGCCAACTGAAACGTTGCAACAGTTCGAATATGCATTCATTTCATTTTTTTTAGTGTACAGCGGCGGTGGGCACGAAATCTGAATTCGGGAGCGCATCAACGGGTCTTCTGTGTGACTTCACGACGCAGAAAAACAGTTAAGAGCAGTCGCTGCTCCCGGAGCCAATGCGTGCCCACCGCTGGTGTAAAGCAGTAAAACGTTTCGTTCACTCAACTACGCACACAAGTTTGGACAGCACTGTTTTAAAGTCATTTCCAGCTTTTTGTTGAGCGTCAGATTTGGGCAACGCTGATTCTTTCGTGTGTACACAAAAGCCAGCAAGAGTCGAAATCATTTCGAACGCGTTTAGAAATCCACAGCACTTGGCTGCAATTGCCTCAGCATGTGAGTGCTTGTGTGTGTGAGTGTGTGTGTGTGTGTCTGGGTAATGTAAACAGTCATTGAAATAAAGTAAAATAATGGAAAATAATGGCAAAATAATCGCAAGCTCAACCCAAGGAGCTGCTTATGAGGGAGACAACAACAACAACAACAACAACAACAACAACAACAACAGCAACAACAACAAGGCCAACAAACAGAATCCGAATCAGAATTGACTCAATTGAGCTTCGAGCTTCGAGGCGACTCCACAATGGGTCAAAAAGACACAAATTTTGGCAAAAATTGCATATAATTGTTGTTCAATATTTGTCAAACTTTCTACATTTAAATGCTCAATCATTTAATGCCCCTTTTTAACTGTCTTTTATTAATATGAATTTTATTTATTTATTTAAAAACTAAAGTAAAATAAAGAATTTAATTTGATATTCAACTGTTCTGCATTTTATTTATAATTTTACATTTTAAGAGTTTATAGATATAAATATATATTTATATTTTTGTATATTTATATGTATGTATATTTTTATATTTTTATTTTATATTATATTATACTTGAGTTTGTGTTTGCTGCCAACAACAAAACGGGCTTTTTGTCCCACGGTGCATGGACTCGTAGCACTCGGATGCTTTCAGTTGGAATTCAGTCGGAATTATTGCCACAATTTTTGTGCCAGGCAGGCAAGAATAAAAACGCTTTGGCTTTTGGTTTTTATGATTATTGCCTGGCAAACACACACACACACACACACACACACACACACACATACAGAGAGGCACACACAATCAAAAGATTGCACATTGAATTGGCCATTGCATAAACACAAAGTGAATATAATTTTGCTCTCATTGCTTTTTTTTTTCTATTCCTCATTTCTTTGTTTGCTTTATCTGTTATTATACCCGTTACTTAAAAAATAAGTGAAAGGGTATGTTGTATTTGTTGAAATGCATGTTATCCCACTGTAGAAGCATCTCTGATCCTATTAAGTGTATATATTCTTGATCAGTAAATTTTTAAGCTATTCGCATTTTTCTGTAATGGCGGTTTTAAGTTTTTAAGCAATGCAAGTGCCCAAAAGTATGCAATAAAAAATATTTTATATTTTTTTAAATAAGTAACGGGTATCCTATAGTCGAGAACTCGACCTTCGCCTTTGCCGTTTGTTTGTTTTTTGTGTTTTCTTATTTTTTCTTTCATTCTTCGTAATGACAAAATGCAGACAATAAAAATGCAAACGTTTCGAGTGCTTATAATGAGGCTTTTAAATATACATACTTATATATGTATGTGCATAGTATACATGTATGTAAAGGGAGTATGTACTCTTAGTCTTAGCTGCTTTGCCTTCTCCATCGCGTGCTCTTTAAATCATTGGCACACGCTGCGTATGCGTTATGTATTTGTCAGAAAGAGTTCATAAATTTGTGAACAGTTGACGATTGTTGGTGATTTTGAATTTTGAATAATAGTTTATGAATTTCCAGTTGAATATAATGCAAATTACTTATGAAAATTACAACTCTGATTTTAGTTAATCACATTCATAGTTATCAGATAATTGAAAGTTGCTTTCATCTTAAAGTTTTCTTAAATTTCATTTTCTACTTGGATATTAATTTTTTACTGCCGGTCAACTTAATGCGTTATAAACTGATTTCCGTGTAAAAAGCTGAGTGACTTTTTTGTTCGCTTGTTTTTCCTTTGATTTTTCTCTTTTCGCTTGTCTGATTTTCGCGTTATCTGTTGCTTAGCTCGTTTTACGCTTCATTTCCGCCATTCCGCCTCGGTCCTCGGTCACATTGATGCTGTCCTTGTTCTCGTCATTCGGCGCCCATCTTAATCTTATCTCAAGTGTCGTTGTCGTTGTTTTTTAATGTACTGCACGCATAATTTAATTCGTCGATTCATAAATTGCCAACACACACAAAATTCACTCACTCAACGCCAGTGGCCCTGGGACTTTCCTTCTTTCTCTTCACCATGTCCTCCTGCTCCTTTTCTGTATCATCTCCTTCTCCTTTCCTTGAGAAGCGGCTTTTGACTATACAAACACGCATTTACATAAGCGTCTACCTTCTGTATACCTTACATCCAGTGAACGAAACGTTTTACTGCTTTACACTGCAAAAATTAAATGAGTGCATATTCGAGCTGTCGCATCGTTGCAGTTGGCGACGTTAAGAGAGCTAAGCATCGGTTGCAGTGCATGATAAAAGTCCAGCGCTCTCTCACTGAACGCAGCGCAACGACTGAGAGCAGAGAGCAGCAGCCGATCAGATGCTTCGTGAGAGCAATAGAAACCGAAGGGGCGCATCATAAGAGAGCAAGCCGCCGAATGTGCTATTTATAGAATTCATGCGTTTTCTCTCTCTCTGCACGTGTGTCGACTGCGACGCCGGCAGAACGATGAGTTCCTTTCCCCAATTTAGGCTTTAGGCATTTTGGACACCACTGCTTTACATACATACATACAACTATATGTAGGTATATTTGTTTGATTGACTATGTGTAGGTGTGCAGTACGTTATTTTTTCGGTCCAGGCACCAATTGTGTCCCGAATAAAGAGCTCTGCAGACACAAATACAAGACACACACACACACATTGAGAAAAAATCAGAGCAGCTCCCTCTCTCTCTCTCTCTGTTCATTTGTTGCCCTCGGGACACTTCTAACACGCCTAACATAATGTGCCATGCCTCATTTATACCCTGTACAATTTGTACCTTATAATGCGGTCCGTTTGTTACCAAATCAATTAAAGTTCAATACAAAAAAAAAAAACTATAAATTGAAATCAATTATTATCATAATTATTAAATTCTCTTTTATTTTGTGCTATATACATACATATATTTTTATTTTACTTTATTTAGATGTATTTATTTAAAATAATTTATTTAAGCCAATTATTGTAAAAATAAAAAAGATGTTAAGTTTGCTTTAAATAATTATTTAATTCTTTTTTTAAATATATTTCATTATTTAGTTTAATTTTATTAAATTTCTTTAAGTTTTATTCAATTTCAAATAATCAATCAAAAGCTGGAACTAAATTGCAGGGCATCTGCTGGTCCATCAGTTTGTCAAGCTAAATACAAAGTTGATTTGACGCCGTTGTGTTTTGTTGTTGTTGTTTTTCAGCGTTATTTCTTAATAACCTCCCCGAGGTCACCCCGCCCCGTATTCGCTCTAGTCTTTTTAAGCCCCGTCTAAAGCATAACTGCCCAAGGAAAAGTTGGCAAGACACAAAAAAATGATGAGGAGAGAAACGAAAAAAGCGTGAAGAAGACAAAAATTAAATAATAAGAGAGCAACTTCAGTCAGATTTTATTACGTAATTGGGTAGCAATTTCTGCATGACACAACAACAGCAACAACAAAAACAACAACGATAATAACAACAACAACAACGTCCACTGAGCACAAATTAAATTTTGGCCTTTTTTGCCAGTGTTAAATCTTCCACTCTGCAATTTCTATCCTCGGTTTCGTTCCCATCTCTCCCTTGATGTTTTGGACTTTCTTTGTATACCCTGTGCGGGTATATCAAGTTTGTTGAAAGCATGCAGCCCATAAAGTATCGACAGCCATAAATAGTGCAGATATTAATGGTCAATTGATTCATTTGATATTTACTCCGCCAGAATGCACATCGATAACACACATGTCTATCGAGTTTGCCAGTCGTGGAAGTGACAAGTGCTCGGTGAACGAAACAGGAGATCCGAGTTCGAATCCCCCGGTCGGTCGATGCGGAACTTCTTTTATTACTTAATATTTTTCGTTTATTTGCATTGTCTGCCTGAATGTTTGTATACCGCATTTGCCGGCCTCAGATCAATCAGTCCGTTAGTCTAGTGCTAGAGATACGCGCTCGTGTGCGTGGGGTCCTGGGTTCGATTCCTGGTTGGGGTCAACCAATTCTTTTCGTTTATTTAATTATTTTTACTTTTATTAAATTTTTAAAATTTAATAATATCGTGCAATTATTCAAATCACTCATTTATTTCGTATATGTAAACGATTTGTGGACTTTTAAGGAATAGTGTGAAAATTGATCTCTTAATCGAACTCGCACACGTTCCTGGCCCCAGGGTATGTTACTGTCGAGTGCACTCGACTGTTCCGCTTGTTTGTTCTTGTCCTTTGTACTAAGAGGGACGGAGAGAGAGATATTGTTGGGGAAATGAAAGTCAAAAGCAGCTGCGGCTGCTTTTCAAATTCACTGAAGCGGCGACTTTGTTTCTGACCTTGTTTCTGTTTCTGTTTCATTTCTGTTTCTGTTCTGTTCCTAAGGTTAAATTGAGCATCGAGTCCGGCTCAAAGTCAACGGCACTGAACCCAAAACAACAACAACCAAACAATTTTGTTACGAAAAAATTAAAAATTAAGTGCATTCGTTTTTCATCGCAACTTTCGTTATTTTTGGTGGCCAAACGATTTTTTGACCTGAAAATATTGCAAAAGTTTAATTGCCACACGGCATTCGGCCCTTATTTTCATTTTTTTATTTTTATTTATTTATTTTTTGTGTTGTCGTATCTTCTTTTAAAGTGTTGCCACACTTTGAATTTGAAAATACATTTTATTGTGCCCTGTAAAATTTAAAATTTCATTTAATGAACGAATCTCAAAACGAATTTACTGATTTTATTATTTCCTCATTTTCCCAATCAAGTTATAATACAAGTTAGATATTAAAATATTTTAAAATTTGTTAAGATCTATATTCTTGATTCTAGGGTAACTTTAAGTCGTGCACATGCTCAAATTGTCGCAATTGATACAACAATATTTCCAGTTATTCCTTTTTTTTTGCTTTCCCTTTGTTTTTTTTCTTGTTATTTTGCACTTATTTTCCACTTTATCAGCGATTTGTTTGTCACCCCGTTTTGCCCCCATTTACCTCTTCCTCTTCCTCCTCCTCCTCCTCTTCACTCCTCACTCCTCAATCCCATTTCGCCAGTCAAATCGTTTCGTTTCAATAGAATTTCAATAAATTTATCAACGTGCCGCCCGCTGAGCGAGTCAAAGTCTGCCTTTTCTTTTCTTTTCTGTTTTCTTTTCTGTTCTTTTTCTGATGGGCAACGCGTCGTATACTTAATCAGGCAAAAAGCAGAAGCAGCAGCAGCAGCAGAAGGAGCTGAAGTAACGTCGCATCGTTTTTGCATGCCAGCAGCATTTGCCAGAGTTGCCCCCTATTCAATTTCAACACCCGCTCGGCTCTATCTTGATGTCATCTTTTTAGTGCCGTCCGTACTGTACTGCACTACCGTCCGTCCCTCGTCCCTCGTTCGTCGTCCTTCTCACTTGTCTCATCTTCTTTGGCATGCCGTGCAATGCGCTTAGATGCTTCCTTCCTTCCTTCCTTTCTTTCTTCCGTCCTTCCTTAGCGCCATTTGCCATTTGCCTGGCCGTCGTCTCTCCGTTTCTCCGTCTGTCTCCCTGTCTTCTGTCTCTTCATCTTGCCACTCCCTGTTGATTTCTTTTTATTCCATTTTGCCTGCGAAATCTGCTGCAGCTTCACTGACGGAAATTTATTATTGACAACAGCTGGCGCTGCAATGCAAACAAGCAGCGGGGGCATGCGGAAAGTTGCGCTTCCGTCATGCAGACGCTGGCACACGAGTCTGGCTAAAAAGTGGCAGCAACGTCAGCAGTTTGCGGGTTAAGTAGCATGGCCTCTGTCTCTGTCTCTCTCTGTCTCTGTCTCTGCTAGTGGCACTAACTCCCTCTCCCTCTTTCTCTCTAAGAACTTCTATAAGCACTTGAAACTAGGGATGAGCATCGGCTAGAAATTAACGATAACGATATTGATCCTGAAACAAAATACACTTATCGAATATTGTGATATTTTTAATAACTAATTCAAATTATCTTAATACAAATATTAATAATTTAATATAAATTAGATTGATTAAAATTATTTTTCAATGATTTTTTATTTAATTGTAATTCCCTAGAATTAAATGCTATTTATCGCACATATATCGAATGGAATATATCGAATATTGTAATATTTTTAATTAATTATTCACATTAAATTACTACAAATATTAATTATTTAATATAATTTAGATTGATTGCAAGTATCTTTTAATAATATATTTATTTTATTGTGTTTTTTTTGTAATATTAAATAATTATTAAACATACATCGAATGGAATGTCAGAGCTGGAAAAATTTAAATTATTTCCTTAAAACTCAAAAATTCGCACAAAATTCAAGTTTTAAGCAAAGTTACAACAATAATTGAACTTTTTAAATGCATATAGTTTCTTAAAACAAAAATATCGTTTCCCTTTATCGCTTACTATCGATATCGATACTACTCGATGCTTAGTTTCATGCCTTGTGCAACTCTCTGTCAGATTCAGATTCAGAGCCAGATGATGTGCATAACATTGACACAAAGTGCAACCAGCAAACTGAGAATTGCAATGAGATGGCAATGGCAATGGCAATGGATAGAGAATGGGAAAGAGAAAGGGAAGAGCAAGGAGCGAAGAGCGAAGAGGGGAAAAGTGTAGGGAAATGGGAATAGGATATTCAGGCCATTTACTTTGCTTGCTGCTTGCTGGGTTCATCGAAACGCGGACAGGCGACAAATTTGGCAATTTGAGCAGCGCTGTGTGCATTGAACTGTGTGGTGGAATGTATGGAAATGGAAATTGAAAATGAAATTGAAACAAACCACGACAGTGATGAAAGTCATCAATTGCAATTGCAACACTAATGCAGTTTATTTAACTGTCATCGATTAATCGAGACTTTATCGAAAATATATGACGTCACTACACAACACTACTGAAATGGAATGGTGAAAACGGAACAGTAAAATGATTTAAGATAGAAAATTTGAGCTCATTTGATGTTGGAACTAAAACAGAGAAAATTAAGAGTGAAATAATGGGAATGGAACACAGAAAACAACGATGAGAATGGAACAGTGAAGATATGAGAGTATGAGAAGAAGTTACAAAATTAAGAATGAAGCAATAAATGATTAGACAAATGAAACAAATGAGAATAGAACATTGAAATGAGAAGATTGAAACAGCGAAACTACGGGAAACGAGTATACAAATACTTTTAGTACTTATTTCTTATAATTGTTAGTTTTTGATATTTTTATATTTCTTTTATTTTATCCTAAATTCTTCAAGACATTTCCAAATACATAATACATTTCCATTGCGAAGTAGCTTCAACTTTTCTAGAATACAGCGATTTCTTAATCGACGCATTTGTCGCCTGTCTTAGGAAGTGGAAACTTGTCTTGACTGATTTGTTGTTCCTATAAAATTGTTGTTATTGTTATTGTTGTTGCTCATTGCACTTACTCAACTCAAAGACTTGAACTGAGCTACTCGAAACACCCATTTAAAATGTTGTTGTTGTTGTTGTTGCTGTTGTTGTTGTTGCTGTCAGTCACTCGCTCAAGTGGCAACTTGCAAAGGGCAATCACTTGTGACTTGTGACTTGCGACCGAGGCTGACCTCCATTTACCCCTTTACCCCCCCCACAATCAAACATACATAGCAGCGAAACACGAAGAGAAGGAGACGTTTTACTGCAAAAATGCAATGAGAGCATTTGGACATTTCCAGAAAAAGATCCACCTCGCTCAAAAACAAAAAATTGATCAAAAATCTCACATCTTGGGAAATGTTCTTCCAAAAATGTATTCAAGTTATTTATCTAAGCAATATACGCTAAAAGAAATTCAATAGGATGAACATATAGATTCTACATTAGAATAAATTCACTTTTATAGCCTTTCCTCACTGAAACTACATTTCAGCATTTTAGCATTTTCGAAGCAAATGCTACTTTTTTCGTATACATTTCATATGGGAACTAGTGGTGGGGGAATAGTACATTTCTAAGGAATGTAACTACATTTTCAAAAAAAATGCGATATTCATCGGAATTCAATCGATGTTTGGAGTTTTTTTTTTAAATTGAGAAAGTACTATCACTGAATTTCTCAACTTTTGGCGCCAAATTTCAAACTGTAAAAAACTGTACTGTATTTTTTATTTAATGAAGAATTTTGTAATAATAAAATGCCGCATTTAGCAACAAAAGAAGTCAAAGACTGACCCCTATGGCTACATGAGTCAACATAACACGTTGTCGGTCGCAACAATCATTATTAATTCGTTATAGTTTCTTATTAAAATAAACTAAAAAAGAGTAAATATAAAAGTAGTGCTTATTGGTAAATATTTTAATATTTATTATCGGCGAATTGTACAAGAAGTTTCTGATAAGGGCGCTACGATATGTTTTCACCAACAATCATTTATCAGAATCTAAGAATCCCTGACTCTTGCTGTAGTTGCGCTGAAACCATAAGTACACTGTCTTCAAATTTCGTTAATCCACAGACGATCCCAATCCATAGAGAGCTACGGCAAGACCTTGTTCAATGAGAGCTCGTTAAAATGGTGTTTTCACTATGGGTTCCCTTTGCAATGGTTTATCTGAATGGTTTGCCAATCCGGAATAGTTGGATGATCTCCTAAACATCAGAGATTCTGTCCCAAGCAGGCGAAATTTTCTTGAAATCCTTCCATTTGTTTTCTAGTATTTTTTAATTTCAGTTGTCAAATGAATTTGTAAACAAAACACAAATGTTTTGTAAATGCTAAATGCAAATGCTATGCTATGAGGACAGGCAGTTGCATACTTATCGATAGCACCGATATTTTTATAAAATGTACATTAGTGAGGAAAGGCTATTAATAAATTTTTGCCCATTTTCTTAAAAATTGACTTCCGAAATGGACCGTTTGTATTTTAACGATTACACTAAGTAAGTTAGTAAGATTGTAGCAATTCATACATAGCAATATATTGAATGTTTAATTTAAAGCAAGTTTTACAGGCTTTTTTCGATATATCGAATAAAATTTGAAGAACAAATTCTTGGCAAAACAATGTGAATATCTTGTCACGTTCGCGATGTCGCGTTACAAATTACCAATACAACTTGTAAAATAAATTAATCGATTGCATCATATCAAAATTATTTCTAAAATGGAAAACTACATTATTTTATTATGGCTTAAGAGTATTTTCTTCCAAATTACTCGCCACATTTCGCTGACTTTCGCATTTGTCAAGATGAAGTCAAAAACATGACTTCCATTTTTCGTCACGTTCGCGATGCATTGTTTTCGATAAATAATTCGAAAACGACAACTCTTCAATGCTTGTCTTTTATAATAAAAATAGTGTTGATAAAATGCATTAAACAGTTGAGAAAACATTTTGGAAAATGTCAACTTTAGCCTTTTTTTTCATTTAAAGACGTACAAATGTCGCGTTTTCCATCCTGGAAATACCTATATTCGAACTGTCGCATCAGTTGCAGTGCATGATAAAAGTCTAGTGCTCCCTCTCTCTCAGAGAGCAGCAGCCGATCAGATGCTTGGTGAGAGCACAAGCCGCAGAAAGTGCTATTTATAGAACACACGTATTCTCTCTCTCTCTCTGTACGTGTGCCGACTGCGAAGGCGGCAGAATTACGAGCTTCTATCCCATGCTTAAAATTGTTCTAGTATTTGCCAGAATATTCTCGATCTATCCTTCTGCATTATCCACTTAATGCCGTCAAGTTATTTACGTTGCACTGTCAAAAGTGTTTTATTTCAATTATAATTATAATTTAATTAATTTTAGCCGCGTTAAGAGTTCGTTTCCATTTCCACAAAGTCAACATTCGCACCATTGTTTATATTTTATTTGGTGTCTGTTTGTGCTCCATTAAAAGAGAGAAAAACCCTCAAAAAAAAAGAGAGAAAACAAAAGGAAAGTTGAAGTTTAATTATTTGGCATTGCGGATTCCGTTTCTATTCCCTGCACTTGTCATTTGAAATGTCAAAGCAACCACCTTTGACTTTACCCTCGAAACCACATTGATCCTGAATCAACAGCGCGGACAGAAATGTCAAACTGTCCAACTGTCCAACTGAACTCGGTAAATAGAAGTGTACATATACCCTGGCCTACATATCATCAAGAGACTTAATTATACAGATTTTGTTTATTCTTACGACTCACGAAACAAAATTGAAATACAATTTCAGTTTTTTTGTTCTTACTAAAAATGCCAGCACAATTATATTACAGGGTATGTGCTGTGCGAGCTTACTCAAGTACCATACTATGTAGTTACTCTTAATGGCTCTTGTCATTTGGATTGTGGCCAGCTCTGTGGATGCTCTCAAAATATATATATATATACTATATTTTCCCCTTTTTTTTCTGCTACGACAAATTTCGCAAATTAAAAGTTTTGACTGAGGGTGGAATAGATACAATTTCACTTCCACTTCCACTTTCCAAGGTTTTTTGTCACTCGTTTTCATTTGATTCTTGACTTTTTGTGAGATTAGAGAGTGGATTGGACTGTAACCAGGTGCTCGGTGCCTGTGACGGTTTCGACGCGGGTCTCGGGCACGTCGCTAGTACGCAGTGAGGCGTGTAGGCGTTAGAAATCGCGGCAAACGCGCGCGGTTTAAGTCGCGTGGGGAGCGAGCCAGAGTTGCCATCCAACCCAGCAACCAACCAAAACCTTTTGATGCCCAAAAACCCGTGCCTTAAATTGAATTATAAACATAAAAAAAAAGGTGTCACAAAAGTCAACAACTGAGTGGATTCCAAGGGCTTGGCTTAAATTAAGGACGGTACGGGGTGGTACCATTGAGAAGGGTTGTCACACGCACAATGAAATCTGGTAAGAGAAAGAGAGAGAGAGAGAGAGAGAGAGAAAGAGAGAGAGAGAGGGAGACAGAGAGTTTCATCTAGATTGATGTGATTTTAAGCTGACTGCGAATTGATTCAAGCATGCACTCATATTCACAGTACTCAAAGCTGATTTACACCTTTTGGGTGTTGAGTGTTGAGGGCTGAAAGAGCAAAACATAAGTAGAAATTGCAGCATATATAATATAGATGCTATACTTTTAATTTTATAATCAATCAGATTTAGAAAATTTATATTTTGGAATAAATATTTAGTAAGAAAAAAGCGGAAAAGACTCTAGTCGGGTAGTCCCAACCATAGGATACCCGTTACTTATTCAAATAAATATGAAATATTTTTCATTGCATACTTTTGGGCACTTGCAATGCTTGAAACTTAAATCAGCCATTACATCCGTTCTGTTTGACCGATCTTATTGAGATTGAGTAGGATAATAGCTTATAATAGTAGTCACCGTTAATGAAGATTTTCAATACATGCTCAATATATTTAAGGCAAGTTTTCTATATTTTTCAAATATTTTTCGGTTTTCTCAGCGATTTAAATATTTAAGGTACATCTTTAATGCATACATATTTTGTACATATTCTATACGTACTCAGTTAAGCCTTTGGGTTTATTTTGTATGCACACACACACACACACGCACACAGCCTTTTAAAAAGCACACACACTTAAGTGTGCGATTTGTGCGCGGTTTAAAACGCGTGCGCGTTTCTGAATTAATTTATATGCAAATATTTGGCAGAAAGGCAAATCCGATCTAAGCCAAGCTGCCACGCCCATGCACTTGAGCTCCTCATTTGTGTGTGTATGTTTGTGTGTGTGTCAAGATTTCAGTTATCACAGATTCGAGACTCGAAGCCAATGGAAATCGCATTAAATATTTTTCGCCTGCGGACACACAAATCGCAAATCGCCAAAAAAAATAAAACCCAAAACTCAAAGCAAAACAATGAAAACTTTTTGCCAAATAGATGTGAAAAGAGCAGAAGAAGGAGGAGGGGCCCCCAGTCCAGCCCCCCAGTCATGTCAAACATGAAATTCAATTGTGTTTGGAATTCGAGCCAAGTCAAAAAAAAAATGGACGCAGCATTCGAAAATTTGAAGCATATGCTGAGTCTGCTCAAGGGGATTCCAAAAAAGGCTGGAAAAGGGGGCGGGGCTAAGTAAAATGTTGGTAGCTTTTAGAAATTTTGTGCAAAACTTTCACGTTGACATTTCCATAATAATTTTTCTTTCATTTTTTCAGCCTTTTTTCTATTTTTTTTGGCAAACTTTTTGTTCGTGTCTTCTTTTTTTTGGGCTTGCTTTTGACGCACGGCTGACGACTAACGGGAACTGTGGCCACAACTCGTTTGGCAACCCTGGCGCTACCTACCGCAACCCTGACCAGTTCAGCTGTGGTTTCATTTCTGCATATTGATGAGCAGTCGATGAGGCCAAAGGCAACTCACAAGTTGCTCATAGAAACAGAAACTGAAACAGAGCCTCGAGCCAAACACGCTTTCGAAATTGAATGACAAAACGCATGTGTGGGCACTAGACAGAGACAGAGATAGAGATTGAGACAGAGATAGGTAGAGAGATAGCATTCAATCCTTTTGCCTCAAAACTGAGTTGAGTTTCAGAGTTTTAGAGTCTCTAAGCCCACAAGCCAAAAATGCAAAGCAGCTCAAAAGTATTTCAAACTGTTTTCACAACGCCCACCCTATGGGCACGCCCCTTTCCCCCTGGCACGCCCATGTGCTCACATGTGTCCTGCGTTTGTCCTTAGGCCCATGGCATTTGTGGCTCGCATCGCATCGCATCGCGTCAAAGCAAAATTGTTGGCAGACCTCTCTGCATATTTCTCATGTGTCTCGTGATGACACTGAAAAAAAAACAAACGCAGGTTGTACTCTCCCTTGCTGTTGATTTAGCGGGAAAAAGCCAAATTTGGTCTGGATACGGCAAGCTGAGCTAATCTGTGAATTTTGTTATACTAAACTGTAATAATACCACAACATTAAAGTTTTTCATACATCCGATTGTTTCTATGGCAGCTATATTATATAGTCATCCGAATTTGCTCAGGATGTTAAAGACACTCCCAAACATACAATCTGTGAGTTTGATTGGAATATGTCGTGTGAAAATTTCAGCTTTCTAGCCTTAACCGTTTGGCTTTTTTGCGACTATTTTTAAGAATGCAGAAAATACCGAAATCTAATTCAATTCGGAAATATTTTCAAATAATTTGTATATTCGTTATTATTATTGTGATAAAACATATTTTATACTAACTCAAAATGTTTAATTTCTTTAAGACTTTTCTCTGTAAATAACTTTAATCAATTAACTTTAATTCAGTCTTAAGCTCTAATCCAGCTCTAATTTTCGATTTTTAGAACATCCGCATTTGAAAATACTGTTAAATTTCACAATCTGATGCAAAATCTCAAATTTATACAGAGTAAATGCATTAAATTTTGCAATAAATTCAAGTTTCCTTCATTAAAATCAAATTAAGCTGCTCTTTAACTCAAATGCTGTGTATTTTTTTTTTTATTATTTGTATCGTTGATTGTGATTTTGTATTTTGTGGGTTTTTGAATTGAAATTGAAATTCTCAATGCTCAATGCTTAAGTTAATTTTGATTTTATGCCTTGTTGTCTCCCTCCCTCCTTCTCTTGCTCTCTCTCTCTCTCTCTCTCTTTTCTCCGGTTTCTGTTCTATTCTTTGGCTTTGCCTTTGTATTGTATTGTACTTAAAATGCTATTAACTTGGCAAAAATTTAAAACTTGTGCGGCTTTTTTGGCTTTACGGTTTTTTGCTGATTCTATTTCCCTTTTTTCTTTTTTCTGTTTCTATGAGGGAGGGAGGTGTTGAGGTTGGGATTGTTGAGGGGTGTTTTTAAGCGTCTACTTAAAAATACATTTACACTTTAATGGCGCGACAAGAGGCACCAGGATATGGACAAGAACGAGCGGCAAAGGAAAATACAACAAAAAAAAAAAAAAAAAAAAACAAATCAAAAAGAAATTAAATGACCTTTTCACGTTGCCGCAATAAACAGACACACACACACACACATAACGGTGAGTTCCCACTTGTATCTATAACCGTTGGCTAATGTCTAGGTTTTTTTTTTTTTTTTTTTTTTTTTGTGGGCTTACTACGTGACGCTGTTGAAAGCGGCATCAAAAGGCCGCTTGCCAAACAGATTAATACAAATACAAATACAGCTCTTGGCTAATATCGAGTTTTCCTTTTGGCCGAGTTCGATTGCTCTATGACAAGTCATTCATATTTAATGTTAAGGTCAAATTGTTTGCCCTCAGCTTGCAATGTGGCAACTGGTTAACATATACATTTGCCACAACCTGTCGTTAACTAAACCATAATCATATTAAGCATATTAACAAATCATTGTTTCAACCAAGTCGGCATAAAAAAAAGAAATAAGAAACACAAAATAATGCCTGCAACGGAAAGATATGATTAGATAAATAATTTTCAGCAACATTTAGGAATAAATAACTTTAAAGTAAGAATATAATAATTTGAAAACCAATATTATTAATTGAAAATGAGAAAAGAAAATTTGCAATTCGTAAAGAATTAAGAAAACAGCGAATTTTGCCAAACAATTGCTGACTTTATCTTTTCCCAAGCGTTTTTAATTATATTTTAAAAGTTCATCAAAAAGATTTTATTAATATTTGAATTATTTTAACATCAAGAGTTAGATTAGACAGAGATATATGTTTAGACAGAGATACATATATGTTTAGATAGAGATATGTGTTATATAAAAAAAAAAAAAACGTGGAGTTTTACTGACAGCAACATATTGTAGATTTATAGTGATCTGTGTTTCAAAAAACAGTTAGAAAGTATGCCTAAAAGCCGTTTAAAATACCATTCCAACGATATATAGAACATATCTGTAGCTTCCGTCGTTTCGCAACTGTGGGAGTGTAAATTTTAGCTATTTCCCGCTAAACTTTAAAGTCCTGGATTAGCTATACCTTTCGATCGGTATATAATTCGATCTGTTCGGACATTCATAGCACATTTTTCACACTTCGTGATGCTTTCGTCACTAGCGCGAGCTGCCGTCCACAGTGGTTAAGCCTTAAAGTATAGGTTAGTATTTAAATACTAAATACAAAAATATACATGGCGCATGCTAAAATTCGCACGGGTTTATAAAGAGGAGCCTTTGGCTATTGGACACGACTGGGCGTGGCAGGGGGCGGTAGCCAGGGAGAGAGAGAGATAGAAAAACCGTTTTGCTCTATTTTTTATTTTCGGGCGTGTTTAGAAGGTGGCAATGGAAAGTGGGAAGTGAATGGGAAACTTGTAAAATATCTGCAGCGAATACAAATTCAATTCATGAATAAATTTTAATGTTCCGCCTTTGGCTATTGCCGTTGCCTTTGTGTTCAGTGTTCAGTGTTCATGTTATTCTTGTTGTTGTTGTTGTTGCTAATCTCCCCCGGGTGTTGCCTCGTGCTATATAATTCATAGTGAAAGAGGCAGTAAGAGAGAGAGAGAGAGAGAGAGAGAGAGATAGAGAGAGTGGATAGTGGGAAGGTAGATGGATATATTCACATTTTATAGATATCCAAAGTTGGATTTGTTTTCCGCTTTTCCCTTAACTTTAAAAATTAGTGAAAGGGTATATTGCGTTCGTTGAAATGTATGCAACAGTGAGAAGGAACATAAATTATATGCATCTATCCGTGTTCACTATTATTAGATATCATTCAACTAAATCGCAACAAGATTGGACAAACAGAACAGCAGTAATGGCTGATTTAAGCTATTTTGCAATGTGAGTGCCTAAAAGTATGCAATACATTTTTTTTTTTTCAATTTAAATAAGTAACGGGTATCCTGTAGTCGGGAGTAGTTTTTGCAGTTGCTATGTTCGAGTTTATTTCATTTTCTGTTTTCCATTTTCTGATTTTCTATTTTCCATTTTCCATTTTCTATCTTCTGATTTGCCACACTCTCACTCGGATAATTACAGCGCGCACGCTTTGAACTTTAAAATTCAGCCAGTCAGTCAGATGTGCCCTCTCACTTCCACACACCACTCTCCCCCTCTCTCCCCCTCTCTCTCTCTCTCTCTCTTTGTGTCTATTGTGCCCCACTGTGGCATGCGAGTATTTTTTGGCTTTAACACGCCGCTAAGCTGCATCTAAGCTGCCGCTGAATGCCGCCAAAATGTTGCAAAACTTTTTTAGTCGCCCTCATCCCTCATTTCCACAATTTCCACAATTTCCCCCCACTTTCCACAGTTTTCCACTCTTCCCTCCCTTGGCAACATAATCACAAGTTAATCCCCCGTGTAACTTTGGAGCTTGCAACACTGCCACAGTGCACTATGGAATAATAACCTGATTTTTTGCATTTTTAACATTATTAAAAGGCTATTTTTTATTTTGTTTCATTTGAATTTTAGTTTTATTTATTTTAATTTTTTATGTTTTATTCTGTTTTATAAATTAATTAATTAATTATTATTATTTGTATTTACATATCAAATATTACTTCGTTGTTAACTGATAAGATTTCACAATTTTTAAAAGTTCTCAATATATTGCTCTTTATGCCCATAGTGCAGTGGTAACAGTTACAGCGGACACCAAACGAAGGCGACACTGTTCGAACGCAGATAAGCAGCTAAAGCCAATGACGTCCTCTTAGTCACCCCAGCCCCAACCCTGCTCCCAATCCCCTCCCAGTCCCCACCCCATTCTATCATCTACTGTTTATACCTAGTCAATTGATAAGCGAGTGTTCAAGTCTCTCTGCCGCAGCGGGTATTAGAAGTTTGCAGTGCTGCTGGTGACGCTCGCAACGGAACGGAATGACATAACAATTTGCAATTCATCTCATCACTCTGCCGCGGCGTCGCAGTCGACACACGTGCAGAGAGAGAGAGCATGAATTCTATTTATAGCACATTCGGCGGCTTGCTCTCTTATGATGCGCCCCTTCGGTTTCTTGTTCGCTCACAAAGCATCTGATCTGCTGCTGCTCTCTGCCCTCAGTCGCTGCGCTGCGTTCAGTGAGAGAGAGAGAGAGCGCTGGACTTTTATCATGCACTGCAACTGATGCTTTGATCTCTTAACGTCGCCAACTGCAACGATGCGACACTTCGAATATGCGCTCATTTCATTTTTTCAGTGTAAAGCAGTAAAACGTTTCGTTCACTTCATGTTTGTATTTTACTGTGTGCAAATGTAACATTGCAAATGGGTTAATTTAAAGGAATCAAGGGTTGAAAACAACAACAAAATGAGCAAAAACTTTTAATTAAAAACGAATCGATTCTAATCGATAATCGATAAACGAGACGTCAGTAACTTTATGGAAGTGCAACTGAGCAACAAAGACGAAGAAGAAGCATTGCATTAGTTTGCCACTCAATATTCATGTAGGCGTACTGTGGGCGTCTTGTGGGCGTGGCCACGCATGAATAAAGCCTTAACAATGTTATGCAAATTAGCTAACGCCAGGTGGCGCTAAACGCAACACA
The DNA here is from genome assembly GCA_037043405.1 of Drosophila subquinaria. Taxonomy (NCBI): domain Eukaryota; kingdom Metazoa; phylum Arthropoda; class Insecta; order Diptera; family Drosophilidae; genus Drosophila; species Drosophila subquinaria. The sequence goes on from JBAMBL010002709.1 coordinate 97,400, forward strand.
CACTGAAGCGATTGCTGACAAAAGGTGAAAGCTGTTGACCAGACTGAGACAGTGACTATGTGTGTGTGAGAGAGGTAGATAAAGAGAGGGAGAGAGAGAGAGGGAGAGTTACACAAATTGCTGCGCTGGCAAAGGCTGTAAAATTTTATTGGTCCGACTGAAAAGGCTTTCAAGTCTGGCAGGACAAATATGCGGTTAGCTGTTGTTAACTGAAACTGAAACTGAGGCAGAGACAGTACCAAAAGCAGAAGCCAAATAAGCCAAAGCAGCTGCCAGCCATAAACGTGGCTTAATTTCAAAAGACGCTTTGATTTGCGCGATTTTGGCTTGAATACAAAGCGAACGGAAACTGAAACTGAAACTGAACTTGCAAATTTATTGTCAAGCATAAAATGTAATGGCCAATGGCTACACAGTCAGAAAACAAACCTACACTGTTACAAAAAACAAAAGTATTGCTCTTCATTTTACTTATAATCGAAAAATCAACCAATTAATTTGATTGTTATTCAGATTGTGACAAATGTTGCACAGAAAAAGTTTCAATATATTGTTATTCAATTTAAAAACCGCTTGAAAACATTTTATTCTGGCAAATCAATTTATTTTTAAATTTTTCAGTTTTATTCAAAAATTTATGTAATAATTTGAGTTTTATTAATATTTATTTATTTATGTTCAAAATATTTTTAAATTTTTCAGTTTTATTTAAAAATTGATGTGATAATTTGAGTTTTATTAATATTTATTTATTTATGTTCAAAATAGATATTTAATTTAAAAGCCGCTCGAAAACATTTTATTCTGTCAAATCAATATATTTTTAAATTTTTCAGTTTTATTCAACAGCTTACATTATAATTTGAGTTTTATTTATTTATATTCCAATTTATTTATTTCAATCAACTTTAAATTGTGGCGATTTGTCAGTGCACTGAACTACTTAATATTTTCGCACTGTGTAGCTGGGCAACACAACAACAGATGAAACGGTTATTTGCACTTGGCCCGGTTACGTGCCGAATCAATTGAGTGCCAGAGAACAGGGAACAAGGAACAAAGAACAGAGAAAGAGATGCTGCTGGTAAAAACACACATAAATCATTTAAGTATCCCCCCAGCTCTGCTCTTTTATACCCTTTACTGAAAAAATAAGCGTAGGTGTATATTGTATTCGTAATGTATGTGACAGGTAGAAGAAAGTGCCCTTTAAAGTGTATATATTCGTGATCAGCATCAACAACCGAGTCCATTGAGACACAGCCTTAAAGTTAATCAGATTTTGTTGCTAACTATCGTTAGCTACTATTATTAGCTATCATCCAACTAAATCGCAACAAGATCGGACAAACAGAACGGTAATAATGGCTGTTTTAAGTTTTCAAGCAATGCAAGTGCCTTAAAGTATGCAACACAATTTTTGTATGTGTACTTAAATCAGATCTGACAAACAGAACGGTAATAATGGCTGTTTTAAGTGTTCAAGCAATGCAAATGCCTAAAAGTATGCAATACAATTTTTTTTATTTTTTTTATGCATATTTAAAAAAGTAAGGGGTATCCCATAGTCAGTAGTACTTGACTACAGCCTTGTTTAGCTTTGGCTTTGGCCCGTTAACTGTTCCCTGTTGATGTTGTTTCCCTTTTCCTTTTCCCCTTCCCTTTCAACCCTCCATTGGCAATAAAATGGCTGTAAATTCCCTTTTATTTCGACTTGCCACGTAAAGGGGCATGCCACCACCACCACCACCACCGCTGCCTGCCTGTCGACTGTGGCACCTGCTTGGCATGCCAAATTAAGCAATGGCAGCCAATGTTCAAAATTCTTGTAGCTGGCGCCTAAAATCACGCAACGTTTTCTTTTTTTATTTTGGCGTTCGCCTCACTTGAATGTTGCATATTTGATGCGTGTTTTACATATGCCAACAACAAGTCTGCATGTGTGTGTGTGTGTATGTGTGTGTGTGTGTGTGTGTGCCTTGTACTCACATTTGTCAGTGACAATTTTCATTATTTTGCAACAACAACAAAAAAGCTAAAAAAAAAGGCCAAATAAATTTGTAAGGCCGCAACTATTTTGTGTTGTGGAATGTCGGGAGAAACTCATGTCTAACACACACACACACACACACACACACACACACACACACACACACACAGAGAGAGGCGTCGAAAATTCACCCAGCGGCATTTGAATGTCATGCATACGTAATGTAAGTGACTTTAAATGGATCGACCACCTACACAAGAGTTAAATATAACCACACACACACACTCACACACACACACACCTACACACCCACACACACTTATACACCTATCTACACAAAGTGCTTCAACTAAAAGACAAGCAACATTTTTTGCTCTGCACTTAAAAGCCAAAAAAAAAGAGAAAGAAAATGAAACAAACCAGAAAGTTTGCTTTGCAGTTTGTCAGTCCACTCTAAAAATTCCCTCTCACTCTTACACTCCCTCTGCCTGTCTCTTTCTTTTGACTGCATCTCAGCTGCCTTTCGACTTTAATATTTCATGTACATATATGATTTCCAACTGAAATTCGAATATAATATTTAAATCACATTCAAATCATTCACTTTTTGCAAGTTGTTTTACAAATTTTTAGCAAAAATCTCAAAAAAAAAAAGCTGCTACATTTTTAGCGATTTATGTTAAGTGAAGAACATTTACTATGCTGTATATTATATTAATATTTATTATGACTTAATTATGATCTTTTAAATGCAATATGAAAAGATTGCGTGTTTTTCAAAATTATTGAAATTGATATTTTTTGCTTCAACATCCATCAAAAATATCTGGATAAAATGTTTCAATATCAATACTGTCAAAACAAAAATAAGCATTTTGACATAGATATTGTTAGATTGTTTTAACTTTAATGGAATACAATTAAATATTATATTATAATATTAATGCTTAAACCTATATTAGATACAACATTTTTTGAAGCTTGTCAAGCTTTGTAATTAATATTTCTGAACTTCTTTTTAATAATTTTTGAAGTTTCAATTTTTCATTATTTTTCTTAAAATTTTAAGGCAGAGATTGATTATATAAAATATTTGTTTGATTCGCTCGCAAAATTGAAAAGAAGTTCTTAAGTTGTCAAACTAAGCAATTCCTTGACCTTTGACCCCGGTTTTGACCCACTTATAGATCGAATTTCGCAAAACGCTATGTTATCTATGTTGTGTGAAAATTTCAGCTTTCTAGCCTTAGCCGTTTGGCCTACACGTTGATTTTTAGTCAGTCAGTCAGGACAAAGAGTTTTATATACATACAGTTTGTCAGGAAACACTTTACACACCCTTAAAAATGTAATATTTTGACTTTAAATAAGAAAATAGTAGCTTTTTATATATATTTGGAAAGGTCACTTAATTTTCGTTCGAATGATGCAAAAATTTCCTTAACCCATTGAGTACCCATGGAATATTTTGAATTTTTCCAAAAGTCTACTTTTTCCACTTTTTTCCTCGATTTTTCACAAAAAATTATTTGATGCAAAAAAGTGCTTGGAAGAGTTCTAAGAGTAACTGCCAAAAAAAATTTTCAAAAATATTTTTTGTTGAATTTTTTGAAAATTGCAAAAAAGGCACTTTTTGCATGAAAATGACGAAAAAATGGGTAAAAATTGTTTTTTTTTATGATTTTCAAAAAATTTTAAAAAAAAAAGCAAAAATATTTTTGAATTTTTGAATTGTTCCAAGAATTTTTTTGCATTAAAATTTTTTTTCATAAAAAATCGAGGAAAAAAGTTTTGAAAAGTGACTTTTACATAAGTTCGAAATTTTTGAAGGGTACTTAATGGGTTAAGGAAAGTTTTGTGTCATTCAATCGGAATTTAAACGACCTTTCCAAATATATATAATAAGCTATTATTTTCTTATTAAAAGTCAAAATATTACATTTTTAAGGGTGTGTAAAGTGTTTCTTCACAAACTGTATATACCTCGTTTGTTTTAATTTTTTGTTTTTAACACATTACCAAATACAGTTACAATCAGTTCGCCTTAAAGCAAATTGCTAGCAGCATTTTCCAACACTGCAAGTGCTTGATGAGCAACGGCAACAAACTTGATACAAACTCATTAAGCAGCAACATTGAAGCAATTTTTACTGTGTAGATGATTTTTTTTTATTTACATGTGTGTGTGTGTGTGTGTGGGTGTGTGTGTGTGTGTGTGCTGACACGGTTACTCAACTTCCGGCGTCTACGTTTTTCACACTTTTGCATGCCGGCGGTGGCCCAATGTGGCTGACAACAACAACAACCCTGGCAACCCTGGCCACATTTCTGTCTGTCTGTCTGTCTGTCTGCCTCACAGAGCAATTGCAATGTGGATAGCAAAGAGAGCACTTCCCGTCACACACACACACACACACACACAGAGAGTGTGACACATACTGTCACATATATATTATCATATACATACATACACACGTTATGTACGTGCCCGGGAGCCGGATCCGGATCCGGATCCTTTGCCAGCATTCATGCTAATAATTTGTTGGCGCCCAGGCGCAGCGACAACGTCAGGTGTAAAATATTGTTTAACACGCACACACACACACACACACACACCTACACACACACATTTATACACATATTCACAGATAAATGACATATAAAGGACTGTAGTTGAGTTACCGACTATGGTATACCCGTTACTTATTCAAATATACATAAAAAAAAATTGTGTTGCATACTTTAAGGCACTTGAATGGCTTGGCAACTTAAAACAGCCATTACTAGCGTTCTGTTTGTTCGATCTTGCCGCTTTTTAGTATGATGATAGCTTATTATAGTCGTTAGCGATCAAGTAGTATCTTAAAGCTGTCACATACACTGCAACAAATACAAGCTACCCTTTTACTTGGTACTTAAGGTAACGGATCTGAAAATAAGACAAAACACAGACGCGCGACGGTAAAAGTAAAAACATTTGAAAGGCATTCCATGTTGCGCTCTCATTACGCGCCATTTTGGAAAAGGGGAATTCCCTTTCCTCCCTTCCCTTTTACTCACTCCTCTTTTTATGATAAGCTCACATTTTGTCGCTGCTTAATTTGCCTTTGATGCCGCAAATAAGCAAGCAAAAAACTCTTGATTGCATTTCATGTCAACATATTTGATTCTCTTTTTTGTCCACACTTTATTTTGTTTAATATATATATCACTTTAGTAGTGGATACACTTGAAAAAATATATATATGTATTGTTGTTAAACTCACCTGCAAATTGGGCGGACAATGATCCAAAAGCTCGAGCATATGTTTAATATTCTGCGCATCCTGTATCACAAAATTCAATTCCATATCGAATTCACCGCCGACCAGCTAAAAAAAAATAGAAAACGAGACATAAATTTGATTATTTCAAACAATTTATATATAGATTGTCTCAATTAAAATTTGTTATTATCAGTTGATGGCAGTTTAAGGATTTCTTTTTGATGTCACTTTTTATGTAATCGATTGTTTAAAGGGATAATTTACATATAAAAAATGAATGGAGAATTCAATTTCAATACAACTTCAATACAATAACTTATGCTGGAAAAGTCGCAACATTTTGTTAACTTGTTCTAGAATCGTTATTGACAATAGATTAGTAGAATTATAATAACTATTGTCAACTATTCAAGTCTACAAAATCGTTTTCAAATTATCCCAATTAAATCTAACTCAAAAGCATCAGTTGTTAAAACAAATTTGCCAGTTTGAAAATTGAATTCCACTTTCAAAACATTAAAAATAATTGTTGTTGATCAAAATTTCAACTCAAAAAATCACATATAAGGACTAATGCGATTTTTGCTTAAAATACATCAAATTGTTTGTAAAAAGTCTCGAAAGACTTTTATTTGAGAGGATAAAAAATAAATGTCTGAAATAACTATTATTTTTGAATTGAAAACATACAAGTCTTTAAAGACTTTTTTAATTTGAAATTGTCTTTCAGGGGTGCCAGAGAAATCGTTTTGTATGAAATTTAAGTGAAATTCAAGCGAAAGAAAAGTCTTTTTAGAATATCTTTGTTAATACTCATGATAAATATTCCAAATTTTCAACATATGTAAATTTGGTTATCAGGAAGATGACAAACTAATTTACACAAAGAAAATCAAAAGAAAAATTTCAATTATTTATATAATAAAAATCAATATCAATAATTATTTATAATTTTTATTTTTTTTTAATCAAAAATAATTATTAAGTATGATTTATAAAGTTAAAGTCTTTAAGTAATTATGAAAAGTAATTTTTGTACGGTCCCTATTTAAAACTATCTCAAAATTTGACCTGAAGAAGCAAAAGTTGTTTTAAAAAAATGTCCCAGTTTGGACATGAAATCTGAATTCGTGAGCACTACAACAACATCAACAACAACAACAACAACCCTATTAGAGTCTACCTAAGTTGAAAGCAGCCGCTGCTCCCGGAGCCACTGCGTGCCCACCGCTGGTTTAAACTGAGAAAAAAAAACTTTCGAACAATTTATTTGGTTAAAAAGACAAAAACATAAGCAAAATTATTCTGTTTATTTAGACATGCATGCGAATATTATAATAAACTTCGAGTTTGAAGATTGAATTTATTCGGAAATTGATATTAAAGTGAATGTGTGTTGGAAAACTGTGCATTTAATGAAGCAACTGTAACTGGAGCCGAAATGAAAAGTGAGTTGGGTTTTGCTTCTGTTCTGTTCGCTGGCATAAAGCTGTCAGAAAGCAGCCAAAAATTGTATTTGAATAACGTTTCACGTTTGGGCTTTAAGTGCAGATTGAAATGGTGCTGGCAATGGAAATGGAAATGGAAGTGGAAATGGATTATCATACGGGCTGCTGATAAACATATTTGGTTGCCTCGAAACATTTGCGGAGCTTAAGCCAAGGGAATGTCTCCGACTCCGACTCAGACTCAGATTCAGACTCAGATTCAGACTCAGACATATCCTGGCAACCGGAGCAATCAGAGAGCCTTTCAAAAAAAAAGCAAGTAAACACTCGACTGTCGGAGACCCCGTACTTACTATGGAAAGCAAACACTGCTTAAAATGAAATAATATAAATCGCGACAAATATTAATATAGTTATATTCCATATAATATTCCCAATCTGTGAATTCCGTTGAGAAAATAAAAAAAATTTCATACTAAATCTATATTTTAGATCAATCGTTCCCATGGCAGCTATATGATATAGTGATCCGATTTCAATCAAATTTGGTCAGTATGTTTGGGACCATCTTATATTTATATTCTGTCAGTTTGGTTGAAATATCTCAAACAGCAAAAAAGTTTTCCATTCTAAGACTTGATTTTCAACTGATTGTTCCTATGGCAGCTATATGATATAGTGGTCCGATCCAAAATCTAAAACAAACTTGATCTGCGTGCAAAAAAGACGAGCCTACATACCAATTTTGGAGTCTCTAGCTCTTATAGTCTCTGAGATCTAGGCGTCAATACAGACGGACAGACGGACTTGGCTATATCGAATCGGCTGTTGATGCTGATCAAGAATATATATACTTTATGGGGTCTGCCACGCCTCCTTCTGCCTGTTACGAACTTTTTTTTGTGACAAAGTTAATAGACCCCTTTACTTTTTCAAAGTACGGGGTCTAAAAAGAAAAAACAGCAGCATTTGGCATTGGTATAAAACGCAAGTCGCGTCGCGTCGCGTCGAGTAGTAAACGTGTAAAAAGGTTCTGCTAACCTAATTACTGCAGACAGACAGACAGACAGACACAAATATTTCTCAGCACACACACACACACACACACATTTTCAACGCCTTTTGGGCGCCAACAATTTTTGACAGGCAATCGAATTTTGTTACTTTTTCCGCCTACTTCTGCTTCATCTCTCATAGACTTTGTGTCAATTCATTTAATTTTGCTGCTTTTTGCGCGCTTTAATAAAATCAGCAAATAAATTCAATAAATTGATTGCGAGCAGAGGCATAAGAAGAAGAACAAGTTTAGCTCTCGAGTGTTACAAGTGTCTCGCAGTCTTAGTCCATCTGCCTTTTCCTTCCTCTTCTTCTACTTCCGCTTCATCCACATTTCATTTTCTTTCTCTCTATCTCCATCTCCATCTCAGTGTCTGTGTTTTTATACCCTGGAGGTATATTAAGTTTGTTCAAAACTATGTAACAGGCAGAAGGAAGCATCTCCGACCCCATAAAGTATATATATTCTTGATCAGCATCAACAGCCGAGTCGATATAGCCATGTCCGTCTGTCCGTCTGTCAGTCGGTCCGTGTAAACGAAAGGATCTCAGAGATGGTAAGAGCTAGGACCACCAAATTTGGAATGAAGACTCCCTTTTATGTCAGGCAGAACAAGTTTATGTTAAAGTTGTGCCACGCCCACTGTGAGGGGTGTAATTCATCAAAAACTGACATCATCTCTAATTTAGGGTTTTAAGTTTAAAATTCTATTTTTTTTGTATATCAACGGGTGTGGAATCATGCCCAGAAGCTAATCACCAACTTTCATCCCGATTGGTCCATAAATAGTGTAGATATTAACAATTTAGTCCGAGGTATTTAAATGGCAATTCTATAAATAGAATAGAATTAATGGTCAATTAATTCATTTTACATTTCCTCTGCCAGAATGTTTATCGAATTTGTCATCTTCAATCCAAGTTGCGGCGTGGTGGAAGTGATAAGTGCTCGGCACGCGAAACGGGAGATCGCGGTTCGAGTCCCGCTTCTGTCGATGCAAATGATTTTTAATTATTATTTTTATTTTCTTATTTTTATTTTTTATTTTTTTTTATTTTTATTTTTAAAATTGTTTTAAATCACTTATCTTATTTAAGGGTAAGTATGATAATTGCATGGGCATCTAATCTTCGGCATGCCGCGGACTGGGCCCAGGGTATATTACTGTCGAGTACACTCGACTGTTCCGCTTGTTTTTTGTTTTTTTTTGTGGGGCTTAGCAACCACTTTTTTTTCTGGCGTCCGCCAGTTGGGCGCCGGAATTATCCCTTTCTCTTAATACAATTTACTCTCTCCCTCTCTCTCTCTCTCTCTATATGTCTGGCTATCTCTTTTGCTTATTAGATCTCTCTCTCTCTCTCTGCCACCCTTCGATTATATTTGGCCTGACTGCACTTGAGCTGTTTGTTATGGACAGCTTTATAATTATGCGGCCTCAAATCCAGCCTCCTTGCCTTCGCCTTTGGCTTTGGCTTTGCCTTCAGCAGGCTCACAGGTTCTCGCAACCGCAGCCGAGTGGTTGCTGTGGTTCCTGCGGTTTCTTTGGTTTCTTTGGTACCCCATTCACCTCTCTCCCCCGCATTGAGAGGCTGTGATTTCACTTTGTCACCTAAATTGCTGCGAAATCGAAATCAAAGCCACAACTTTAATCAGCAGCTGAACAAGCGAAGGTGCTTGAAGTTTACAGGGCTTTACACTGGATTAAGACACGGCTCTACAACCGTCTTTACTTTACTTTAGAAAATTTGGAGCTAATCAACACTTAATTATCCAGTAAAAAGAATGATAATATTGTTTTAGCTAATTACTTAAAATAATTGTAAGCCTTCAATTTAATTTTATTTATTTAAATATTTCAATCAATGAAATTTATGTCAAATTCAAGCAAAAGCGATTTCTGTGGCACCCCTGAATAGGTGAAATACTTCTCAGGTACAAACTTGTAAGCAAATAATTACTTTTTACCTTTTATTTATTTTTATAAAATTAAGTTTGATTGTTAAATTAAAATTTATGTAAAAATTATTTGAACTGTTCAATTAGATTCAATTTATAATTTCTGAAAAATATATGGCTTAGTATAAATCAAAAATTGCAAACTTTTATCGTTAAAACAACATTTTTAGCTAAAATCTGGCATCAAATTTAAATATTTGATTTCTTTTTAACAAATGTTTAAACAAATTATTTTAACAATCAAATTATAGTATATTTTCCAATATTATTGTGAATAAAAAGTGATTTAATTCGCTTATAAACTCAGTCTTCAGTTTGTCATAAAATAAAGAACGGTTCTTTAGAATCGTGTACAGAAACTGTTATACTGTTATACAAGTGCTTATAAGTTGAGGGCAAAAAAACTGTTCTACAACCATTATAAGAACTTTAGAAAAGTTGTAGCTAATCAACAAATTTAATATAAAAGTTATAAAAGAAATATAGCATAAATAAATATATTGAGTTTAGTGTTAAGAAACTGTTAAACAAGTGCTAGTAAGTTGAAATAGTTACCAATGATCAGTAAGACCACAAGCTCCAATTAAAAAGTGGTATATTCAATTTGGAATTGTTATAAAACAATTGTAAAACTGTTATACAAATTTAGAGCTGAAAATTATTAGCATAGTGTTGAAAAGTATTGTTTTAAAAAACTGTTATACAACTGTTATAAAACAGCTCAGCAAGCTAAGACTGTTATACACTTTGGTACAAGCAATTTGTTGCTAAGACTTCTGGTATACAGTACTAAGCAAAAGTGTTATACAACTGTTATACATAACCATAAAAAAAACCTCTTTACGAGGTAAAAGTCTAGTGACGAAAACATTTACATGCCCCAAAATTTCTGATATCCAATTTTGTGACGAATAATATTAAGTTTTACACATAAATTATTTTAAACAAAATTTTGGCACTCGGCACATTGCGCTAAAATGCCTCAATTCTAATACCAAATAAAACTCACTGTCTTGCGCAGTGCCGAATGCAAAAATTTTGTTTAAAATAATTTATGTGTAAAACTTAATATTATTCGTCACAAAATTGGATATCAGAAATTTTGGGGCATGTAAATGTTTTCGTCACTAGACTTTTACCTCGTAAAGAGGTTTTTTTTATGGGATATCAGAAATTTTTGAATAAGACATCAGAAATTTTGAAATTGCAATATTTTTTGACAGTATAGTTTTGTCAATTTTGTTTATTGTTTGTACAGCTAAAACAAGTGTCTGGCAACACTGGTCCCCTTTACAAACACACATGCCCAGCGCATAAGCTATCAGCACTTTTCAACTCTGGCTGCTATGACACTTTGCAGCTGCTGTCCTATTCCCATTATACCTTTTAAAATAAAAAATAAACGTTAAAGGTATGCCTAAGAGCCCTTTGAAATACCTTTTCAACGAAATATAGATCATATCTGTAGCTTCTATCGTTTGGACGCTATGAGGGTTTAAATTTTAGCGGTTTTTAGCGATTTCCCGCTAAACTAGCGATTTTCCGAAAAAGTCGTAGAACAAACGTTTCTAGATTTTTGAGCGGGAACAACTCCTCATTCAAACTTTTAAGCTAAAACAACGATTTGATCCATACAAACAAACAAACAGACAAACAAACAGACAAACAGACAGACTGACTTTTCATCTCGTTTTGAGAAGGGCACCAAAAATTTCAAAATAATTTATCTTTTGAACCAGTAGTCGGATTTTGATTTGAGGTGTCATTCGACGCGTATTTTTATGAGAAATATTAAAAAATTAAAAATGTTGACCAAAAGGCTCCAACGGCCCCACTAGCTCCAATCATTTAAATTTTGCCCCTTCCACTTACACCTGTTTATCTCACGAACTAGGTGAGTTTTCAAAAGTCTTAGTATGCACATTTGTAAGTTAAATTGATACCTTTCGATCGGTATATAGCTCGACCTGATCGGACAGTCATAGCAAATTTTCCATTCTTCCTGTGTATATATGCTAGTCGCCTTCGCACCCTTCGTGCTGCTTTCGTCACTAGCGCGGACTGCCGTCCGCAGTGATTAGAAAAATAGGAAATTGAAATTTTCAGTGCTCAGACTGAAAAATGCAATAGATATGGTTGACAAACGTATTTCAAACTGTTATACATAATTGTTTGCTGAGTCAAAGCAGAGCGAGGGCTGCTACAGATGTTTATACAAGTTCAATGTCATCGCAATCTCGCTAATCAATTTCATACAACAAAGAAAACAAGTCAAAAACATGCAAATAAAATACAATATAAACACAAATGAAGTTTCATGAAATAAGAGACAAAGAGAGAGAGAGACAGAGAGAGCGCAAAAGCGAGATAGAAAGAAGAAGAGAAAACCGTTCATATTTAAATTAAACTTTGCGGAAAGTTTCTCAGCCTTCTTCTTCACGGCAAACAATTAAGGCAACTTGAAGTTGGTTCCTAAACGGCGCTTAATTATATTCCAGCTTTTGGGTTCCAACAATTTCCCCAATTCCCCAGCGGTCCCCTCCCCCTCCCCCTGCCCACACGCACCTTTTCCTAGCACATTTAGTCAATTTTGAGTTCATTTAAAAAGTTTTTTTCTCGCTTTTTTTTTCGCATGCATTTTATTTATTTTTTTCCCTTTTGTCTCCTTGGATGTAGATGGAGATTTGGATTCGGAGAAGCTGTCGCTGTCGCTGACGTTGTCGCTGCTGCTTGTCTCTTGTCTCTTGTCTCTTGTCTTCTCTCCTCATCTCCTCCCACTCATTTCCTTGCTTTCTCCCTTGCTTTCTCCTTTGCTTCTGTGTTTCACTCGCGCTTATTTAAAGTAAATTGAATTTCTATTTTTATTTAAAATGCGCATTGAGACGCACTAAAAGTTCTCAAGTGGCAGTCCGCTGCTCTGTGTGCCAGGTGGCAACGCCAAAAGGGGCAAGTGTTGAGGCTATTGCCGTCGAGGGGCTGAAAATTTAGCGTGAAGGTGTAAAAATTACACTTAACACGTCGCAGTCAAAGCAAAAATAGAACGACAAGGGCAGAAAGAGAGAGAGAGAGAGAGGGAGAGACAAAGACAGAGAGAGAGAGGGAGAGAAACTCTGTGAATTTGTTGCTTTCATTCTAATGCCTTCGCCTTTTTCACTCGCTACTCTCGCATTATTTTTGTAATTCAATTTCATTTTGCAGGTATCGAAGTTGACTCGAATTACGTTACGCTCAATTGTCAAGGATGCGTGTAGTTTGTGGGGCTGCGGGAGGGGGGAGAGAGTGAAAAGCGGGGCAATCGAAGGACTCTCGGGTCCAGAGGGAGTTCACATTGTAATACAATGAAGCAAGCAAAAATAAACCTCATCGAATTCGCAATAAGTGTATATTTAAATGTCAACACAGCTCGGGACATTGCAAAATGCTGGTGGAAAATAAATAAGAGTATGCCCGACTAGCAGCTACCCGGTAAGTGCAAACTATTACAAGTTGCTTGTAAAAACAAAAACTTATGGATTTCCAACAGTTTGATTAACTTCTTTCTATATAAAATTCTTTGATCTGACTGACTGAAATATCCACGTGTAGGCCAAACGTTTAAAGCTAGAAAGCTGCAATTTTAACACAAAATAACTGAGAAATTATTTGACATTTATTTGTTGTCAACTATGAATGGTCGATAGATTTCAAGAAAAATATATGTTAATACTTTAGTGGTCCGATCCAAAATCTAAAACAAACTCGATCTACATACCGAGTTTGGAGTCTCTAGCTCTTACAGTCTCTGAGATCTAGGCGTCAATACAGACGGACATGGCTATAACGACTCCGCTGTTGATGCTGATCAAGAATATATATACTTTATGGGGTATGCCACGCCTCCTTCTGCCTGCTACGCACATTTTTTTTTTGTGACAAAGTTAATAGACCCCTGTACTTTTTTTAGGCACGAGGTCCAATTATTAATTTAGAAATTAAATTAATTGATAAGAGTTATTAAAAACCTGCAGCGAGTGTACAAATATGTTCATAATTGTCACTTAGTTGAACAAATCTATAGAATAATCGAACATAAATGAAATGAGAAAAGTGTTCAAGCGTTTTCAAAGAGTTGTATTGCAATAATGAGAAAGTTTGCTTTCCACTTCTGGAAGCCGAAAACCAAATGCGAATCCATTTTTCCAGACAAATCAGGGTTATTCAAATTGCGACTTGAAAACTTTAATTATTATTGGGTCTGTTCCGAAAACGAGTGAAATTGCCACAAAACGCGTTGATTGCTGTGCCGAATTCCGAAAATCAACAAGAATTGTTCAAACAAATACCCAAAATTATAAACTGCAAATTGTAATAATGTTGAACATTTTTGACTTTATCAACAGTTGAAATATATTTTTAAGGAATTTTATTAAAAACATCTATAAGCTATTACATGAAAATCAAAACCGAGCGACAATGACTAAGCCGAGCTGTTCTGAATTCCACTTTCATTTTTAATATCGATAACTATCGATACACTCGCAATCGACAGCTGCTCAAGTTGCTTCAATTAAATTATATGATTAATGAGGTTTTTGTCCAATTTAGATTCCATCTGCTTTATGTTTAACCAGAAAAATTTAAAATAAAACCGAGCTCGAAATGTAAAACGTTCGGAATTCGGAACAGGCCTGTAAATTTTAGGTTGGAAGACATTCGATACTCTGGCTAAAAATCATATTGTATTCTGGCATTAATTCTAAGCTAAAACTAAACAATTAAAAATCAATTTTGCAATTTTCAATAAATCTTGAATAATTTGAGCAATTTTGTTCAGATTTTAATCATCAGTCGTTTATCAAGCTGAAAGTTTTTCATTTTTGTTTGTAATTCCCAAGTGTATTATTTTTTTATTTTATTTTTTTTTATATTTTTTGTGGCACAAGCGGCAGCAGAAAAAACAATGATGGCCATGATTCTAAGTACACCTTAAGGAGTTGAGTTGGAAATTGTTATCTCGAATGCAAAATGCAAATGCTGAAAGCAAAGGAAAGTTGAAAAACTCTGGCACAACATTTCGACATCCTGTTGAAGCAATCAACTTGCAGTCTCTCTCTCTCTCTCTCTCTCTCTCTCTCTCTCTCTCTCCTCTGTCTCTCTCTCTCTCTCTGTCTGTTTGAGTATGTGATATGTTGTGGTTAATGCCTGTGCTGCTTTATCATGGCCCTTTATCATTGTCGGTCTCACAGTTCCCATTGCGACTTTCGAGGCACCCACAAAACTTGCCCCCCATTTCCATATCAAATTCTCACTCTCTTTATCATCATTTGTTGTCTCTCTTTGGCTGTTATTTTTCGGGCATTTCATCTCGGCTTTTGTGGCATTTCTGTCTCTTTTCGGCAACTCTCGTCATTAGGGAATTTTCGCAGTTTTTTTTTTTTTTTTTTTTTTTATTTGTGGTTTAGCTTTTAAAACAGTTTTTTTTTTGTAAATAAACGCTTTGCCCTGCCTACAACTTTATTCCCCATTTCTTTAGCCCAATCCTTCTTGTTTTATCAAACGTTGTTGCCTATTTTTTTTTTTTTTTTTTATCGTCGCTTTTTTGAAAATGCTCCTTACTCACTTACACTTTGCTCGATTTCTCTGCTGTTTCTGCTTCTGCTTCTTCTTCTTCTCTACACTCACACACACACACACATGAATTGCTCGTTGGGGAAATTTTGTTGTGGAACTTTGCTTTTTTATTGTTTCTTTTTACGCAGTTCGAACAGTTCAAGTGCTCGGAGGAGTTGCTACTTTTGGTCCTCTTTAGAGGATTCCCTTGTTGCACTCCCCACACACATGTCTGTGTGTGTGTGTGTGTGTGTGTGTAGCTCTCATTAGGCCTCAATCTCAAATTGTTGTTGGCCAAGGCAACAAGCGCATTATTGATGACTCTCTTTGGTTTTGGGGCCATTAGATGCCCCCAGGATGAAACCTGGAACCCGAAATGTGCTGTAGACCTGAAGCTTAATGAATATTTTGGTCATTTCATGTCCACGCTTTGTCCTTGCCCCCCATCTTTCTCATCTTTCTCATGCCTAGCCGTCCTCTACACAAAGCAAAAGAATCAAGCAAGCCCAAATTGATTACAAATTAAAAAAAAAAAAAAATTAATTTATAAAATTCGATAAATTTTGTATTTTCATTTATTTAATTTACAAAATCAAGGAATGAAAACAGTTAAAAATAATTTTAAATATATTAAAATTACTCAATTCGAGAATGGACATTTTATTTTCAAAATATATACAAAATAAAATATTTTACTAATTTAATAAATTAGAAACTCATTTGACTAACTGATTTCAAATACATCTTAAAGTAAGAATAAGCCTAATGCAGACTTTAATTCCTATGAAATAGTATATAGTCAAATATACAATCGATGAGTTTGTTTGCAATTCCCTCAACTTTGACCCCGAATTTGAGCCACTAAGCAAAAACTTTGTCTCAGTTATTAGGTGTGAAAATTTTAGCTTTCTAGCTTTAACCGTTTAGTCTACACGTTGATTCTCAGTCCGTCAGTCCGTCAGATCAAAGAGTTTTATACACATTGATTTAGTACAACTGTTTTCTTGCAGTGCATTTGCTATTCGAATGCTCATTCTTTTGCTGTCTGTCCATCATTTATCATCACAAACAATTGCCGCTGGCTCAACATGCCCCATAATTATGACAATCACACACGTTTATATATATGCCATAAAACGATAGAAGGATTCTCGGCTGACAGACATCAATCAGAGAGATTCTTCTACAATTTAAGCTTAAACAGATACCAGGAATGGGACTGGCAATGAAAATGGGGTGTGGTCAGAGCGGATGGTTTTTATGGAATTCCGTTTTTCTTTACTCGCTTTAATCTACTCGCATTTCTGTCTTATCAATACTCAAAGTTTTGCCCAGGGGAAACAGCAGTAAGAAGAAGAGGCGCATCCAAAACTTTGACTAGGCCAAAAACTGATTGAGTGTTGCCAGCTCAAAAGCAATGGAAAAGTTGGCAGGGCGGCAGCAAGGGGGGGGAAGACACTGCAGTGGAAATTGTTAAGCAGAAGCATTAAAATAAATTTATGCTCGAAAAATAAGTAAAAAAAGCAAGCGGATAACGCTACAGTCGAGTAGTCTCGACTATGCGATGCCCATTACTTGTTTAAATATACATAAAAAAAATGTATTGCATACTTTTGGGCGCTTGTCTGAAAAACAGCTATTACTAGCGTTCTATTTGACCGATCTTGTTGTGCTTAAGGATGAAGAGAGCTTAAATTAGTAGTTAACGATAATAACCATAAAAAATTTTATTTTCTAAAAACTGTGCGAATACATTATACCCTTTAACGTGTTTTTTTAAGTAACGGGTATAACGAGAGAAAATACAGAAAGAAATGCAAAAGCATGGCGAATATTTAAAAACAGGTAGAGTTGGGTGAAAGCAGGAGGGAGACAGAGAAAGAGAGAGACAGAGAGAGAGGACGAACAATTACGGTGGAAATTGTTTATCGCTATGAAAAAGTTTCTCAGTTTGCAGCAGTTGTTGTTGTTAATGTTGTTGTTGTTGTTGTTGTTCTCCTCTTTGTTGTTGCTGCCTGTTTATTAAGCTATTTTTTATACCGTATGTCACTGTGTGTGCGTGTATGTGTGTGTGTGTGTGTGTGTGTGTGTGTGTGTGTGTGTGTGTGTGTTGTCTGTTTTGAGTTTTGAGTTAATCGAAAAAGTTAATCATCGAAGTTTTGCAACACGCTAAGCATAAAATAAAAGCAACCCAAGAGACACATCGAATGAGACCAAAATAGAAAGAGAGAGAGAGAGAGAGAGAGAGTGAGACAGAGAGAAAAGTGCATGGTCATTGAAAATGAAATAAAAAATAAATCAAATATGGACATCAAATCAGCCATTAAATCGGACCATTTGAAACTCGTTGCGACAGTTGGAATCACATAATAAATAAATAAATAAGCATCAAAATATATTCGAAAGAAAATTTAACTTTCAAAAACAAAAAAGCAGAAGCGAAAATAAAACAAATGAAGGAACGATTTAATGTACAAAGTTTTTCTGAAGTTACTTAATCTGTTTTATCTGCAAATACTGAAATCACACAAGTAAATTTTTTAAAGAAAACGTAATTGTAAATACTTAAAAAAAACACGCGTATTTTTAAATGAGTCCTCGTCTAAATACTTACTAAATATCAGGGATTAAAACCCTAACCGAAACCGTAGCCTTTAACCGGTAAAAACCGACTGAAATTTAAAACCGTAACTGAGACCGTAACCGAAAAATAAAATTTGCATTTGACCGAAACCCTTAAGCCGAAACTCTGTAAACCGAAAAAACAGTTTGGTAACCAATGAAACGGTGAATTTCGGCTTTTCATAAATTAAAAAAAAAATATTTGTAATTTTCAATTTTGATTTTTAATTTTCTAATGATGCATTTGAAATTTTTATTAGTGATATTCATGATTGATTTTTTGAAGCACTGAAAAAGCGTAAACAAAATAAATTTGTTAAATGAAATATTAAATTGTTAAAATGTAACTAGACTACATCAAACTGAAGAATATGCAAAATAAATGTGTGAATGAAACATTCAGAAAGTAATGCTTTTTTTATTATTAATATAATATCATTAATATAATTATATTTTTTTAAAGACATTTTTTTTTGTGAAAACATACCGGTATTTCAAAACCGAAACATACAAAAACGGGTTCACCGTTACGAAAACTTAATTCAAAGATTTTGCGTAACCGATAACCGATAACCTAAATGCGAACATAACCGATAACCGTAACTGAAACCGATATTCGTTTCGGTTTTAATCCCTGCTAAATACTTACTTATATCATTTAATTTATAACAAAAAAATGATGCCAAAATTAAAAAATTGTCCCAGCTATGTTGTGTGAAGATTTCGGCTTTCTAGTCTTAACCGTTTGTCCTACATAAACGAAATATTAACAAAAATATTGTCGAAGTCAACAGACTTAAATTATCCATAACTTACACGATTTCCAGTTTTTATGTTTTAAATTATTTGAAACTTTATTTTTTAGACTTTTAGAATAAAAATTAAAAAAAAAAAACGTTTTTTTTTCAATTATGATTTTAAAATTATCTTTAATTGGCAAAGAAAAATAAAAGTTACTTTTCAGTTTGCTTTATGAGAATTTAACTTTTAACTTTGAGTTCATAATTTAGTTCATAAACTTTCAAATCGCTTCCATTTCATTCTCTATCTCTGTGTCTCTCTCTCCCTCTCTCTCTATCTCCTTCTCTCTATCCAATTTGCACTGGCAATCTATTACAAAAACTTGCCATAATCTCGACAGCATAAAATAATTGACCCCTGAAAACGAATTCGTTGTTTCATTTTCGAGAAACACAAGTGACCAGTCATTTTATCATTTTATTCTCTCCCCCCTCTCTCTCTCTTCCTCTCTCTCTCTTCCTCTATCTCTTTCTCTTATTCGCCTTTTACTTAGAAACAATGACAAGGCAATAAGGCAGAAAAGTCTAAACTAAGTAAATCCAAATCCCTGTCTCAGTGCACACACACAATTACAATTACTTAGCCTCACAAAGCTCAGACTCTTTATGCCACGCCCCCTCTCTGCCTCTCACGCCTCCGCCTCTTGATTTTCGCCCACCCCCCCGGGCAGCCGCGGAAAGTGGCAAACATTATGGACACTTAAAAAATGTTCAATGCACATTATTTGCTGATTGATTGAGTGATTGATTACGAAGTACTAAGAAGACGCCGTCTCTGTCTCTGTCTCTGTCTCTGTCTCACTCACTCTCTTTCTCCCTCTCTCTCTCTCTTGCATCATTTTATAGGCTTGCGACTTTGTCGTCTTCATTGAAAGCTTTACAAATTGTCATTTGAGCACAAAGCGTGAACAGAAAGGGACAGAAGAGCACTGTGCGAGAGAGAGAGAGAGAGAGGGGAGAGTAGACAGAGAGAGGGGAAGAGTAGACAGAGAGAGGGGGACAGAAGAAAGGGGAGTTGCGTTGTCGAGCTACGAGTATTAAGTGCAAAATGCCAGAGCTCGTCCTACACTGAGAGAAATGGGGTTCAAAAAATGATGAAATAATTTTTTGCAATATATCTTGACTCAACATAACTCAAAATTGATTAAACATTCATTTTGTTTAAACTTGAAAGCAGGGACCGTAACGATTATAATTTAATATAATATATAATATATATAATATTTATATAAAAAATATAAATTATTAAAAAAAAGTTATTTAATGATTTTTATTAAACAAATTAAATAAAATATCTTATTTTTCGATCTAAATATAAAAATTACAAAATAATAATTGAATCTCAAATTTTATTTAAAAATTATACTTTAACTTTTATTTTCAATTTTTATTTAAGCATTTGAAAATAAAAGATATTTTTCAATTTTTATAATATATGTAATATAATTATTTTGAAATCTTATTCAATCAATTTCTTGTAAAAAAAGTTCAAAATAATACTAATGTCTATTATCGAGAGTTGACATGATTCTTATTAAATAGATTAAGATAAGATAATTAAGATACTTTTTGATTTAGTCAACTACAAAGTGGACAAAACTTGATTTCAGTTTAAATTGTATGCTATGAATTAAATATTTATGAATTAAATGATTTAATTATGGAATTATAATTCAATTATGGGACTTGTGAAATCAAATTGTTTTTCTACTTGATCTTTGTTTAAACTTGATTGATTTGTGCTGAATTGATTTTAATAATTATTCCATTCAAAATATTGGTAAATATACACAGGCGTGCCACAGAACTTCGAATGATTTAATATTTTTGAGCAATTTTACCAACCTTTTCGAACTAGGCTGCTAAGGGTTGACACCTTCTCAGATTAAATTACCCAAGTGTTTGTTAAGCAACTTTTTTAGGACAATAGCTTTTAATTTTTTTCTTATTTAATTTATCTGGGGTGCCACAGAGATCGCTTTCGCTTGAATTTCACTTAAATTTCATATAAATTTCACTTCACTTTCATATAAATTTAAATGAAATTCAAGCGAAAGCGATTTCTGTGGCACTCCCATATATAATTTAATTCATTTAAATAATAATTGACTTTTTTTAGCCACAAAAAATTTAAAAGCAATTGGCGCGACAAAATAAAAGTTACTCGACAACTCTAGCGACTGTCTGCCATTAGTCTGGCAACTCTTCGTGACAAATGTTTGCACAAATTGCACCATAAGTTAAGGATTTATGTGGTAAAACTTGATTTACCTCAAAAGATCTATTTTTGAATGCTTAATTTAAAGAAAACAAAAGTGGTTCCATTTATAAATTTCAAATACCTTACTTCGAATTCTGACTACAAAATGTGGCATCGCTGCGCCTGACTTCGAAGATCTAAATCGGACTAGGTGGCAGCATCGGACGCCAGCGGATTTAGCGCTAGTTCATTTCGCGTAAAATTATTCAGCGAATTGAAATGTGGCACAGCGAAATGAAATTGAGGTGAAATTCAAGCGAAAGCGATTTCTGTGGCATCCCTGTATATTAATTGGTATTTCATGAAATACATTTGAAAATTACAATATTAGTGAGAAATCAAGTGTTCAAGTGTCTAGAAATATGTGCGATTATAAAAAAAACATAAATAATAATAGTATTAAATAAAAGATGAAGTTGAACAAATATCAAGTGATATGTACGAAAAGTGTCTAAAGATATGATACGAATTACTTGACTATTTCGCTCAGTGCGTGTCCCACACTTCCTCTCATTTCTCATTTCTCAACTCATCAGCAGACTTGTTCCCTTCTCTCCCTATTCCCTGTTCCACAGTCCACATTCCCTATTTCCCATTCCCATCTGGGCCATTAGTTTGTCATTGTCTCCGTCGACTTTGAACGTCAATAATTGAGCGTTAAATATGATTTAAAAACGAATAACAACAAAAATGGCAACAGTGGGGAGAAACGTGGAGGAAAGAGGAGGAAAATAGGATAGAAATGCGAAAGAAAGGTGGCAGATTTATAGCCTCAGAATGACTAAGAAGCTGAGAATGCGTTTGCACTTGGCTTGATTGCCGATTGCAAAATCATTCAGAGAGCGGAAAGTTGAGCGGAAATCCAACATCGACACTGTAGATACCCTGTAAAGTGTGATTGGGAAGGTAAACTGAGCATGGTGGACATGAAAAGCAACAAAAGTCCGTAAATAAAGTAAGAAATAATAATAATGAAACTTAGTTTGACATAAAGTGACACTGGAGGACATGTAACGCTTTAAATCAGCGCTGGGCACGAAATCTGAATTCGGAAGCACAACAATAACAACTACAAAAATATCAATAGCGAGTCTTTTGTGTTTGGAGCAGTCGCTGCTCCCGGAGCCACTGCGTGCCCACCACTGCTTTAAATTGTGGGTAGACACTCTAGCGAAATAAAGTGACCATGGAGGCACCAAATCACATCATATTGAGCAATCAAGTGACCATGGAGGACATATAAATTGAAAAATTGTGAGATTTGTATTGAAATAACAAATAAATAAAAATGTTCAACATAAAATGTAACACAAAATCAAATGAATGCCATAGAAAGTGAGCATGGAGGAGCGTGTGTAGAGTAGAGCGAATATGCCCAGTTCCAAAATCCAATCACAGAGTATTAAAATAATGTCGCGTATATTTCAACCGCTGTTCAATTTCCAAATGTGCAATCCAGGAGAAGGAGCATAAAGGAAGTTGGATAAACAAGGGAAGGTAGGGACAAAGAAGGCAGAGGGGGCAAGGGGTGAGAGTGGAGAGTGGAGAGTGGAGAGTTGAGGGGGTCGTGACACTGCTTGACTGCGCTTTGCAATCTGCACAAAAAGGCAAAAGGACAACCCGCTGGCACTACAGACGGTAAATGGTGGTACAGACGGTACAGACGGTGGTACAGACGGTAGACGGTAGTGAAATTAAGAAAATGTAATGAAAATGCGAGACTGAGCCAAGACTTTGACTGATGCAGCTCTAAACGCATATTGCACTTGGCCAATAAATCAAATCAAGCGGGCCAAAAGAGCAGGGTCAAAACGGGGGAAGGGTCCCAACATTGCATACAAATGCAATCAAGTCGCATTAAGCGACAGGATATTAATATGGCAATCCGCACTCCTCCCTCCTCCCACTTCGAGTCTCTCTTTCAGCTACAAATTGACAACTTGTTGCCGTCAGTCTCTTAACTGGAATTTCAGTTCCAGGCAGAAGTTTTCTTGAATAGAGCTAAAAAGCAGGGACCGTTACTTTTAAAAGTTTTCAAATAACAATTGCAAATTAACGATTATTTTCAAATTTTTATTGAAAAATCAAAAATAATCCTTAAGATTAATTTTTTTCATAAAAGTTGAGAAATAACACATACACTACTGGCCAAATTAATAAATACACTTCTCTTCTCATACAATAAGTGCCTTTTAAGCAATTTTCAAAAAATTATAAAAAATATGATCGAAAAGATTTTTGAAAATTTTTTTTTGCAGTCACTCCTAAAATTGTTTAAAGAATGTTTTTGCATCCCAACATTTTTTTTTTAAAATATCGAGGAAAAAAGGTTTGAAAGTTGGCTTTTTTAAAACTCGAATATTTCAATTAGTACTTAATGGGTTAAGGAAAGTTATGTATCATTCAAACGGAATTTAGATGACCTTTCCAAATTTGAAGACTTGACTTAAAATAGCTGTTATAGTAAAAGAAAGAGTGTGCTTATTAATTTGGGCAGTAGTGTATTTCTGATATAAAAAAAAGTAGTTATTTTTGATTTTTATTTAAAAAGTTACAAATAAGAAAAATTCCGTAACTTTTAGTTTAAAAATCAAAAAATAAAAGTCAAGTTGAATATCTTTTAAACCAAGTGGTGTATTTCAAAAACACCTTTCATAAGGATTAAAGATCCGACTTTTTCTATGATATTTCAGTTGTTCTTTATTTTTTTTATTTTTTATTGAAATAGTCAAAAAAAAGAATTATTTTATTAAAACAATTAATTTTCACGATTATTTTTGACTTTTTAAATAAGAATTAAATTTGATTTATATCTTATAAATTTCAATTGATATCTGATATCGATTTCAATTTTAATTTTACCTATTTACACAAACTTTTAGCAACTCTCCAAGTCTTTTTCTATTGTTTTTCCACACTACAAGAGCTAGACACTTGAAATTAAATGAGCAGGCACAACATTTGGAAAGTTATGAGTGTTTTATATTTAAAAGCAATCTGAGCGCCCTTAAATATGCAATACTTTTTTTAAACTGTTTAAATAAAGAGTATCTAACAGTCGGCGACTCTACGGTTGCGTTTCTTATTTATTTTATTTAGTCGTGTCATAAAAATGCCGAAACTTCAATTTCAACCGTGCTTAAAACTCGGACATAAAATGTGAAATGTGAAATTTGCTGCATTACTTTTTGCGCTTGGTTTTTTTGTAATTTGCAATTTGTTGCATGCTTTTAGGGGCACACCACTCGCTGTTGCCACATGCCACATTGCCACATTGCCACCTTGCCACTTTCCGGTTGCATTTGCTTCATGTCTCACGAAAAATTTTGAGACAAAAAACCAACGCCAAAGAAATTAAATATTTGCCAACAGACAGAGAACAAAATGCACTCAAAAGAATTTTAAGACTTTCTTATTTAAAGTCTGTTAAATATCGAATCATAATAGTTTACAGCACACAAAACTCTTGAATTTATACAGAAATGTGACTTAGTTATTTCCAATTCAAACCATTTTCATTTTGCGGCTAGATTCAGTTGAGAATTATAAGGTGCAAAAATGAAAATTAAACCTTAAACAGGTTGAATCTTATTGAATTTAAGAATAATCAGTAATATTCCACTTAATTTTTTGGCTGGCATATATATATTTCGCCGAGTGTAATGTAGGCAGGTATGCTGTTAGCTTAAAGAGCTGTGACTGTGTGCAAAATGCCACTGCAAAATGTGAAATGTGAAATGTGAAATCTCTCATAATAAAAGCCAACGACCTGAGCCAACGTCACTTTAGCAAAATTAGACGAAAATTAGCAAAAATGCTGTCAGAGCAGAAGAATGCGCTAGAGAGTGCAAAGAAGAAGAAGGAGAGAGATAGAGATAGAGTGGAACGTGGCAAGTGGCAAGTGGCAAGAGTGAGAACAGGTTGCAGGTTACAGGTGAAAAGGTGAAAGAGGTGAAAGAGGGAGAGAGACAAAACTTAAACCAAAACCTAAAACCAAAGCCAAGTCGAGTCAAGTCAAGTCAAGTCAAGTCGAGTCGAGTCAAAGCCCAGCCAGAAACTTGGCCAGCCACTTTGCTTAATTAAACGCGTCAGTTGTTGCTGTTGTTGTTGTTGTTGTCGTATGAAAAAAATAGATAAACACAAAACGGAAAGGGCTATAGTTGAGTTCCCGACTAAAGTATACCCGTTATTTATTAAAATGAAAAAAAAAATTTTATTGCATACTTTTAGGTACGCACATTACTTGAAATCTTAAAACAGCCATTACTTGCTTTCAAGTTGTCCGATCTTGTTGCGATTTGGTAGGATGATAGCTTATAAAAGTGGATAAAGTATGTATGTATAAAAAGAAGGAAAGCGTGGTTAAAATAGTCATTTATAGGATTTTCAAAAATTTATATAAAAAATACTAGCAAAAAATATTTTTGAAAATTCTTTTTTTGCAGTCACTCTAAGAATTGTTTCCAGATTTTTTTTGCATAAAAAAAAACTGGAAATAATCGAGGAAAAAAGTTGAAAAAGTAGACGTTTAAAAAAATTCGAGTTTTTCAATGCTTTTTTTGCTTTTTTGCTTTTTTTTAAACAAGAGCCACATGTGGATAAGGTGACTTTTTTCGCTGGCCATACTTACATTGCAACGAATACAATACACCCTTTCACTAAGCTTTAAAGTAACGGGTATAAAAAGCTGGCAAGAGATGGAAAACTGTGCCAAGTGGCTGTGGAGTCAGAAAAGCAACCCAACAAACTCACAACTCACCAAGTTTTGTGGCAAAATTTTTAATTTAAATAATTAAAGACAGACGAAAGCAAAAGATGCCAGATCCAGTACACTGGAAAAAAAGCACTGAAATCAGTTTGAAATTCAAATTTAAAAAATTTTAACCGAACTTTAAACTATTTTTGGCTTTGTGGCTTAAGTTGTAAGTTCGAATCGCACTTTTGCTTGCTGTGTAGTCAGACACAAGCACAGCGTTGCCATATCAGTTTAGAAAGCAGTAGTCCTCTATCATCATCATCATCATTATCAACATCATCAGCACTTTTCATTTTAGCACCTTTCAGCAATAAAATTTTGTGCAAAACTCGACAATTTTTGCCGCTTTAGAGACAAAGGTAACAAAAGTCAACGCACACACACACACACACAGCAGAGTTGAGAACTCATAGCCAAAAAGATCTGCTCGTAGAGATAGGCGCACAATTTTAATGAAAAGCCAGCAAAAAAAAGAAAAAAAAAAAAAAAAGGAAATTCAAGAAAAGCCCCAAAAAGCCGTCGCAAAAGTTTTACTCTTTTTTCTTTCTCCTTTTTTTTTGCGATTATGCTTAAGATAAGGCTCAATGCATAGAAGCGGAAGCGATGGCGTTGCCAGATAAGCGCAGCCAAGACGAAGTTGCCCCTCTGTTTCCCCTCTGTCTGGCAGCCCAGATGTTGGCTTATCAACTGCTGCAGAGACTTTAAAGCAGGCAAGTCGGGTATCGAGTGGACCAGAAAGGCTGTGAACGGCTTTTGGCTTTGGCCACGTTTGCTTCTTATAGGTCAATAATCAGGGCAGCTTTTGCAGTGCCTGCAATAGATCTGGCAACGCTGATAATGGGCGCAGTCCAGACAAGAAATGCTTAAAATAAGGACAACCAATAGATGAACACAAAAACAAACCAAAAAAAAAAAAACACATATACAGGTTTGCCACAGAAATCGCTTTCGCTTGAAATTGACTTAAATTTGTATGAAATTTATGTCAAATTCAAGCGAGAGAGATTCCTGTGGCACCCCTGATAAAATCAACAAGAAAAGTTAGTAAGCATTAAAAAAAACTTGAGATTTGATTAAGTTTAGTCATTCTATATTTTCAAGGAGCTCTTAAGCAGATTTCAATTGAACTTTGACCATCAGGCGAATTGTGAACAAGTCAAGACGAAGTTTAATAAGCGAATTCGACTTAAAATTCAAGCAACGCGTCTATTTATCGATACCATGTATCGATTGCCTGGACTTGAACGCATTCTAACCTATTATTTGTATACCCGTTACTTAAAAAAAAAGGGATGGGGCATATGGAATTCGTTGCACTGTATGTGACAGGGATAAGGAAGCATCAGTGACTCTACAGAAACTATATATTCATGATTAGCAACAACAGCCGAGTCGAAATACCCTTGTCCTGCTGTCCGTCCGTCCGTCTTTAAGATATTTGGTTTATTTTACCAATGTACGTTATCCACTATTATAAGCTACCATCCTACTAAATCGCAACTAAGTCGGACATATAGAAAGATAGTAATTGCTGTTTTAAGATTGCAAGTAATGCGAGTGCCTAAAAGTATGCAATACAATTTTTTTTTATATGTATTTAAATAAGATTTGACAAACAGAACGGTAGTAATGGCTGCTTTAAGTTTCAAGCAATGTGATTGCCTAAAAGTATGCAATCACTTTTTTTTTTTTAATTGTCAACGAGTATCCTTTAGTCGAAAGCTCGATTATAGCCTTTGCCACTTGTGTTTTTTAAATAAATTATTCAGCAACGAATTAAAATCGGATCTAAGATAAATTATAAACATAAACAAATTGACAAATAATTCAACTTTACAACAAAGTATTTCCCTTTTCATTGAGTTGATTCGAATACTATTATAAATATTTATTTATGCCCACCCAATTTGTTGCATGTCCAACTGCATTTACCAAATTGACAATTGCTAACAGTTCCATAATTAACATTATATGTATATAACATTATTTGTTGTGTGTTTTTAGCCAAATATCACATGGCAAATTGCGTAATTCAAAGTGGCAGCTTTGAAATTAACTGACCAAACTGAAGGTGAACATAGAGAGGGAAAGGGGGTGGATAGTGTCATGTATAATCTATGTGAATATCTGCATAATAAGCAACATTATGGTCAATCTAATGCTGAATATTTCCATATAGATTGTGTATTTGAATTTCAGAAATGCGAAATGCGAAATGCGAAGCACTCAATGATCTAATGCATATCATAAACTGAATGAATGCTAATGACATGCCACAAACACCAAAACGACAATGGACAATGACAGCGTGTGTCTATGTGTGTGTCTATGTGTGTGTGTCTATGTGTGTGTGTGTGTGTAACATTCAGTTCAGAGTCACGAGTTAATTGCAGATGAGACGCCATGAGAGATGCGAGTGCCTTTTGAATTCAATTCACTGAAGCGCAAACAAAGTAAATTTGCTAAATGAATACTCACACACACACACACACACTAACACACACACACACACACACACACATTGACTAATTGAATGCGTATGTATTTTCACAGTTGAAATGCGATGATTGTGAAACTGAGTTAAAGGTGAAGAAGTCGCTGCAAAAATTACAATCAAGAAGTTCTTTGTATATGTATATGTGTGTGTGTGTATACGCGTGCGTGTGTGTGTATGTGTGTGCGTGTGTGTGCGTGTGTGTGCGTGTGTGTGTGTGTGTGCGTCTGTCGTCTAATTAGGTGGCCAAAGATGTGCCGCAAAAAAAAATAAGTAAGCCAGCAAATTATATAGCATACATTTTGGGGGCGGCAACAATCGACAACAGCTGCGCCTCAGTGTGCACAGTGGGCATTGTGTATCTTTTTTCAATTGAAATTCTTTTACAACAGAATGAAAACTAGCAGTTTTAGAACAATGCAAAGTGAAGCTAGATAAAATGTCAATTTCTTTGTGTTTCTTTGTTTGACAAGAATTCGAGAAATTGAATTTTTTAAAATTAAAGATCCCATCGTTCCGTTAAGATTATGTTTTTTTTTGTTGAACTTTGTTCCCAATGCAATTTGTTTGTTAAGCAAAAACGTAAAAAACACGATATTCTTGAATTTAAAAAATGCTTTTATTTAAAACACTGTTTCCTGATTTGATCCGTTAAAACAGGCTGGATTTGAGTAAGCAAATTTAAAAGAAATAAGTTAATAAAATCAAAAATATGCTTAAATTATAATGCCAATCAAATAAAAGTATGCTAAAAAACACAAACATATTTGTTTATTTTATAAACTTATTTCTTTAAAATTTAATTATTAAAATCTAGCTTGTTTTAACGGTCAGATCTGGCAGCAGTGCTGATAAATGTAAACTGAGTTTGACTTAACAGTCTGTGAACTTAGCAGTGGAGTGCTCTGTTAAAATTTCGCATATGCAGCATTAGAGATTAACGTTTGTTCTTTACAAATGTTGCTAAGAACATGTTGCTGCAATATGCCAAAAGCCTATCGTATGGGATCGGAACTCGTAGTTCTGCCAGCGTCGCAGCCAACGCACCTACAAAAAGAGAGAGAGAGAGACGCTAGTGTTCTATAAATAGCACACTCTGCGGCTTGTGCTCTCACGAAGCATCTGATCTGCTGCTGCTCTCTGCTCTCAGTCGCTGCGCTGCGTTCAGTGAGAGAGAGCGCGCTAGACTTTTAT
The DNA here is from genome assembly GCA_037043405.1 of Drosophila subquinaria. Lineage (NCBI taxonomy): Eukaryota > Metazoa > Arthropoda > Insecta > Diptera > Drosophilidae > Drosophila > Drosophila subquinaria. The sequence continues at coordinate 126,832 of JBAMBL010002709.1, forward strand.
CGTGCACTGCAACTGATGCTTTGCTCTCTTTGCGTCGCCAACTGCAACGAAGCGACAGTTTGAATCTGCACTCATTTCATTCTCTCAGTGTAAAGCAGTAAAACGTTTCGTTGATTCCGTGCGTCATGTTTGATTGTGTGAGTTTGGACACCACTGTATTAAAGTCAACGAATTGGCAACTGCAGATTGACGACGATTGACGAGGGCCGATGATGAAACTTTTGGCTTCTTGGCCACTTTGCCAAATTGTTTGCCATATTTGCAGCTAAAACTTAACTCAAATACACACACACTAACACACACACACACACACACACATACTGACACGCACTAATCAAATGAATGAGCGAGGGAAACTTGAAGCGAGCTTCGTGGCAAGAGGGTCACAATTTGACACGGGGACAATGTTGTTGTTGTTGTTGTTGTTGTTGCTGTTGTTGTTGTTATTGTTGCATATGGAATATGCCTGTCAAAACACAAACAACAACAACAACAGCAGCTGCTTTTATTGAGTAAGAAAACCATATCAAGTTACACACTCAATGTGTGAAAGTTTCGCAGACACTCACTGTACACGGTACACGGTACATGTGTGTGTGTGTGTGTGTTTGTGTGTGTGTGTAAGTGTGTGTGCGTGACCAGTGACTGGCTAATTAATGAATTGGCATAACTTTCTTACTAACTCGACAGTTTCAGTTTCTCTCTCTTTATCGCGCTTTCAATTTACCCAAACTTGCCTCTCTCTCTTCCTTTCCTTTCCTTTGCCATCTCCCTCTCTCACTGCTGTCTCTCTTATCGCATAGTTTGGCAAATTGCTTTGGCTTTTCTTGACTTGTTTTGCTATTGTTCTTGTTCTTATTCTTGTTGTTGCTTCATTTAGTTTTGTTTGCCACAACTTCAACAACAATAACAATAAGTAATATCAATAATAATATTAAGCGATTCTCGTACTTATCCTCCACACATATATAATAAGATAAGTGATTTAAACCAATTTAAAAATAAAAATAAAAAAATAAAAATAATTAAAAAAATAATAATTAAAAATCATTTGCATCGACAGAACCGGGACTCGAACCGCGATCTCCCGTTTCGCGTGCCGAGCACTTATCACTTCCACCACGCCGCAACTTGGATTGATGATGACAAATTCGATAAACATTCGGGCAGAGGAAATGTAAAATGAATTAATTGACCATTGATTCTATTCTATTTATAGAATTGCCATTTAAATACCTCGGACAAAATTGTTAATATCTTCACTATTTATGGCCCAATTGTGATGAAAGTTGGTGATTAGCTTCTGGGCATGATTCCACACCCGTTGATATAAACAAAAAAATACAATTTTAAACTTAAAAGCCAAAATAAAAGGTGCTGTCAGTTTTTTATGAATTACACCCCTCACAGTGGGCGTCGCACAATTTTAACATAAACTTGTTCTGCCTGACATAATAGGGAGTCTTCATTCCAAATTTGGTGGTCCTAGCTCTTACCATCTCTGAGATCCTGTCACTAACCGACGGACGGACGGACAGACAGACGGACATGGCTATATCGACTCGACTGTTGATGCTGATCAAGAATATATACACTTTATGGGGTCGGATATGCTTCCCTCTGCCTGTTACATAGTTTTGAACAAACTTAATATACCCCCAGGGTATAAAAACAGAAAAATAAAATAGATGTCAAATCTCTAAAATATTTAATTAAGTGATGTCAATATTCAATCTATATTTTTATATATTATATTTATTATATTAAATAAAAAGAATAAATTTGACCATCGTTTTTTTTTTTTATATTTAAATGAGATGTGTTTAACCCTTTTGAAATTAGTGCAAAATTTAAAGCTCTATTTTTGTTTTTGCTAAGGAAAATCGAAAAGTGAGCAACTTAAGTTTTGTCTGAAAATTCAACAATTCTAATCAATAGTTCAATAGTTCAATAGTTCAATGCCTCGAGGTCAAGTCAATTTTGTTGCTGGCGTCAAAAACTTTGAGCATTAACGAAAACTTTGAAGTTTCGACAAACCCAAATAATTCAATTGTAATTTAGCCACAAATTAAACTTAAAAAGCCAAAAATGACAAACAATTAGCGATAACTGATAAACGAATTGGCAATTAAACAATGGCCAAAATTTTTATTGTTATTGTTGCTGTTATTATATTTGATTGTTGTTGTCACGCAGCAAACAAAGCCATGAGAAATAAACTGTAGCATACTTTTAAGCTGGCCCAGGATAATCAACTGTAGCATAGAGCAAATAAGCTGTAGCTTACTTTCAGGCTGGCCTAGGAAAATGAAAAGTGTAGCATGCTTTTGAGCGTCGCGCAATTCTTTGATGTTCAACCTGCTGGCGCCATAAAATAACAATAACAAAAAGGCGCAAAGATAAAATAAAACTGAAAAAAAGAAAAAAAAAACACACACACACACATACACACACACACACACATGATAAACTCGACAGCAACAACAATCGCAACAACATTTAACGGTGTATTGTAAATCTAAACCGTAAAAAGGACATTAGCCGCATTTTGTCTTGGCAACAACACATATATATATACCACACACACACACACACACACACACACACACACATACACACACACATATATACACTTATGTGCACACTTGTGCATTCCATGCACGTAGAAAAATGCCGCTTTCCACCTTGACTGTACCGTTTGCTTGGTGGTTTCATGTTTATTTCTATTTATCTATGTTTTTTTTCTCTTTTTTGGGTGGTTTTGTGGGCTGTGCTGTGTTGCTGTGTTGCTGTGTTGCTGTGTTGCTGTGATGTCTCATGTCTGGACTGTTTTGCAGCTAGTTTAAATGCTCAACGCCATGCCATGCTCATTTTTTAGTGAAGTTTTAGCAAAAGTAGAAGTTGAAGTTGAAGTTGAAGTCTACGACATGTACGTGCAACAATACAGCACAGAGACACAGAGAGAGAGAGGGAGAGAGAGAGAGAGAGATAGACAGATAGACAGTTGCAAAGATAAACTGACAGAGACAGAGACAGAGCGAGCGAGAGGGAAAGAGTGAGAAAGACAAATAGATAGACAGTTGGGAGACTTGTGCTCAAGACATGTGCTCAAGATAACGTTGCTATTTCACAACTCATGTTGTTTTTGTTGTTGCTGTTGCTGTTGTTGTTGTTGTTGTTGTTGTTGTTGTTGTTGTTGTTGTTGTTGTTGTTGTTGTTGTTCTCGTTGTTGTTGTTGTTGTCTAGCAATGCGCGATATCCATTTAGATAGATGATGCTGCAAACTGAAAGGCGACACTAACAAACATGTATTCAACATACATACATACATACTATACACATGTACATATATACACATGTATTTTGAGCAAACGCCTATACACTGTTCAAAAAAATAAGACAAATTTTTCAAATCAATAAAACTCATCTAGAAACAGATAAAATAAAACAAAATACAGTCAAACTTCCCTAACTCGAACTTCCCTAACTCGAACAAAATCGAGTGGCAATAGCGTTTACTGAGCAAATTTCATACAAATCTGCTTCCCTAACTCGAACTTCCATAAGTCGAATTTCTCCGTAACTCGAACAAAAACATTGGCCCGTACTTCTGTAAGTCGAATCTTTCGGGAAAATCTCGCAATAAAGTTTGAATTTATTTTTCGTTTTTGTTTTATGCTTTTGTTACCAGCTCGTTTGGATATGTAATATTGATGTACATTAACATATGGTGATGTAATATGATAGAATATTGCATCAACAATTATTTAGGCTGGTGAATTAGCTATAGGAAAGATGTTCGAAATTTACTTATTTGTCAGTGCATCAGTGTATTAAAATGTTAAAAAATGTTTAAAGAAATATTCCAACTTATTAGTAGTTATGGAATTTGAAACTATAGTTGCTGAAAAATGTGGTATGTCAGCAAAAACATTTTTCATTATATTAAAAAATGGAATATTAATTATGATGACGATTGAATTGGAAACCTCTTCTGGATACAGCAAAGGAACGAAGAAACCAATTTTTGAGGATATTAACAGGTCTTGAACAAACTGGAGTCCTTTTTTGTTGAAAATAACAAGAAAAATTTGCATTTTGAAATGTATTTATGATTGAATGCATTTGTAGTTTCTTTTTAAACCTACATTTTATTTTGTTTATTATAAAAAATACACAAAATGTACACAACTCAGTTAATTTGACTTTTCGAAAATGTGGTTCATAACGGTTTATCTGGGCTGAAATTATTTGAATACTAAATTCTTAAGGTAAAAAAAAAACAAGAAAAATACTATAATTCATATTATTTTAAAAATGTCAAAGCATTTAAATTTTCATATTTTAATTTTAAAATAGCACAATTCTTGAAATTTTTGGAATTCTTAAAAAATATTCAATTTAACTTAATTGTTACGCATATTTCATTCGCTTTAATAAAATATTTGTAACAATTAAGTGAAATTGTCTATTTTTTTACAGCTTTTTTTTTTGTCAGTGTAGCGCAGACATGCACAACGTAGGCAGCTCGCATTCGCAACCTATTCACATTCAGAACCTATAGCGAAATTGTCAGGTGTGTTTCGCATACGAAAACTGTTAGATGAACAACAACAACAGCAAAAACAACAACAACCAAAACAAGCTTCTTTTTCTTCAGTTCCTTACGGGCTTCTTGGCATTTTCATGCTGAACTACAGGCAATGAATTTCAAGTGCCAAAATTTTGGGCTGTAACTAATGTAATGTGTAACACAATCAAACGAAACGTTTTACTGCTTTACACTGAAAGAAATGAAATGAATGCAGATTCGAACTGTCGCTTCGTTGCAGTTGGCGACGCAAAGAGAGCGAAGCATCAGTTGCAGTGCATGACAAAAGTCTAGCGCTCTCTCTCTCACTGAACGCAGCGCAGCGACTGAGAGCAGAGAGCAGCAGCAGATCAGATGCTTCGTGAGAGCACAAGAAACCGAATGTGCTATAAATAGAACACGCGTCTCTCTCACTCTCTCTCTCTCTCTGTAGGTGTGTCGGCTGCGACGCTGGCAGAACTATGAGCTGCTATCTAATGGGATAGGCTTTTGGCATTTAGGACACCACTGAACTAATGCTATTAAAACACAAACGAAAATGGGAATGGAACATACGTACAGAGAATGGCAATGAATGGGAATGAAACAGATTGAATGACTATTGAATGAATGACTATTGCTAAATGAATGAAAGAATGCAATAAAGAAATAAGCATAATGAAATTGAGATGGAATTCAATGAAATTAAATATAATTGCAATAAATTTAATCGAAAGGTGGAATATGGAATAGAAATGAATGAAATATAATTGTTATAAATTTAATCAAAAGGTGGAATATGGAATGGAACCATAAGAATAACAATAGGAGAAATATTAACATATCTCTGTAAAACTTAAGAATAACGAGAATTTCAATAAAATAGAAAGATGAGCTAAAGTAGTAATTAAATAAGTGGAACAAAATGGAAATGAACACAAAATATGATGTACTTATTATGGGCACAGAACACAAATTTAAAGCAAAAATAATCTGGCCTGTTCCGGTTTTCACTTTCGGCAAGATTTCGCGAATTGAATTCACGTGACATTGAGCTAGTGAGTTTGAATTCGGAAGGGAGAAGTCGATGATTTTGGCATGCTTAGCATAAAATTAAAGTGAAAACAAAATATTAATAAAATACTCCAATGTTTTAGGAATAAACAAAAAACATTTTTTTAAATTTTTAAATAATTATTATTTTATCATACCTCAAAATCGATAAGACTCTAACCTAACAAAAGAACTGACTATTTTTGTATACAAACACTGTGCAACAATTGACAACTCTGCCAAAAGACATTTCTCAACACTGAAATCAACCCGCACTTTCAAAAATACAAAAGTAATAACGAAAGTAGGTTTTACCCTTGAAAAATGCTTACACTTATTATTAAATTAATAAATGATGAATTAATTACACATTTTGACAGGCGGAAATTCTTTTGACGCAAATGTCTGATTCACTCAGAACATTTTCCAGCACTGTTCTGCTAAAAATTACTCAACACAATGTGGGAGGGAAGTTCGGAGGGTAATTCGCAGGAAATGTAAAGGAATTTTAAGGGAAATTCGGTCAAATCTTGCGGATTGAAATTCGCAAAAATCAAGTGAAAACCGGAACAGGCCTGAATATTGTTAAAACAAAACATTCGAAAAAGAAGAGAAATAATTCAAAAAAAAAAAAACGAAATTATGAATTTCTATGAAATCATAAAATGTAAATAGAATTTAATTTGAATACAGTTTTAGTTTTGTTAAGCTGCCAGTAAATAATTCCAACTACAATTTCTATTCCATTTCAAACATTCCAGGCAAAAACATTTTGAGGTGGCAATAATAATAAGAAGGAATTTAACTTGGCCAGTTATTGAGTCGGAGAAACAGTTGGATACAGATAGAGATACAGATACAGATACAGATACATTTACACAGTGGCTGAATGCCACAGTGCACTTCAAAAGTCTAGTTACGCTTGGCTGAGTTTTGCGGCTGTGTGCTTAAAAATTTCAAAGTGAATGCAAGTTATTTATTTTTAATTTTTGTTTTATTTCATTTTGCTTTTATATAATTGAAATGGAAACTCCAGCTGCTGAGAGAGAGAGAGACAGGATTAGAGATAGATAGATAGATAGATAGCTGGAAGGGCAAATAAGTAAACCAAACTAAACTCAGTTGAAGCTGTCTATTCGTGTAATAAGCTGATCCACAAACAACTCGGACTCGGATTCAGACTCAGACATAACTGAATGCCAACTCTGAATGCCTTTGAGTATCTATCTGCAACTGCAACTGCAACTTGTATCTTGTATCTGTATCTCAAACTGTTTGAGTGTATCTTCTGCTCATAAACTGTTTAAGTTTTCAAATGCACAAGCTGCCTGCCTGTCGTCTGTCTGTCTGTCTGTTTGCCAGCTCATTGTTCAAATTGCGCCATAGGGCTTAATCACACACACACACACTCTCACACACACTCACACACTCTCAAGTGCTGCTGTGCGTGTCTGTGCATGTTTCTTGTGCTTGTGCCAAAGTGCACACAAATTTGCATAGATTGAAGCCGAGTTTCCCCCACTCAACTCAACTCAACTCAACTCAACGCCTCCTGCTGAAATCTATGCGCGAGCACAGTGAGTCCAGAGAACAGTGTGACCAGAATCGCAGTAAATATAAAGCAGCGCTTTTAAAATATAAATTATTAAATAAAACTTATTTGTTGACTTTTATCACAAAAAATTAAATTAAAAATTTTTAATCAATTTTTCGATCTAATTTAAAACATTATAAAATAATAAATAAATTTCAATTTTTATTTAAAAATAATAATGTAACTCTTAATAATTTAATACAATTGAAAATACAGTCGAACTCTCCTAACTCCCTAACTCGAAGTTTCTCTAACTCGAACAAAATCGAGTGGCAATACTAGGCAAATTTCATACAATTCTACTTCCCTAACTCGAAGTCTCCCTAACTCAAGCTTTCTTCGTGGATAATGGTGATTCGAGTTAGAAATGTTCGACTGTAATTATTATAAAAATTAAAAATATGAATTATTTTTCAAAAATTAAAATGGACTGTAAATAGTTTCTGAATTGGAACAATTTTTATAATAAAAATATTAATATAATTGCTAAATTTTTATAATAAAAATTGAAAAATAATTCATATTTTTAGTTTTTATTAAAAAATTATAGAATAAAAGCTATTTTTAAATTTTATCTTTTATTTTAAATTTTTATAATACATATTTAAGGCCCTATTCTCTTTCAGCAACAAATTTTTTTCGACTTTTTTTACAGCTTGGACATTTAAGAATATAACCCTAAAAGGGTTTTTTGAAATTCGAAGTACTTTAGGAGCTATGGCCTTTTTTGTCCAGCAATGTTAATGTTAATGCACGTGGAGTCAAAACTTTAAACGCGTTTATCTCGAACCCACGTTTTTCGAGCTGGCGGCCACGATTCCGCCAGTTCTACTGAACCGATTTAGATGAAACAAAGTTTAATCGACGTAGAATTGTCACCATTCTGGCCCGTAGTAAAATAAAAATTTTGCGATTTTTTTTACAATTTTTTTTTTACACTAAACTACAAAAAAATGGGTCCAAATCGATTTGTCAATTTCAAGTGGCCGCCATTTTGTCAAAAAAATCGCAAAATTTTTATTTTACTACGGGCCAGAATTACATCTATACTGATTATAATTCCGTTTTTTTTTTCATTTCCGACACTCCGGAGACCCGGAATCGTGGCCGCCGTGACGACACCTTTTTTTTCAACCCCCAACTTTGAAGTCTCATTACTTTTTGAACACCCCTCGTGTCGAGGCAAAAAAAAATTTTTTATTTTCTTTCATTCATTACTAATTCAATAAAAAAAACAAAATTCAAATATCTTTTTGCGTTTTCAAATGAGAATTTTTTCAAAAAAGGTCCAAAAACAGCAAGCTGAAGGAGAATAGGGCCTTAAAATAAAAATTATTTTCAATTTTTTTTTTCTCTAAAATTTTTTAATAAAAATTGAAAATAAACGTTTATCCAGTTTCTCATAACTCTTATTTGCGGTCCCTGATATTAAGTGACATTCATTGCCAATAACTTTAGCACAACACTAGTCGAATCTGATTTCCCAACAAGTTTTTACAATATTTTCAATCCGGGCATCTTACTTTTTTTTAAGGTGTTCTAGAAGCCTTCAAAGTCTTTTCAGACATTTTTCATTATGTATTTTCATTAAAGTACATAAAATACATGAAATATTATAATTTTTATCATACCTGTTAAATTTCAATTAGAATTACTAATCAATTGGATTATTTTTGAAAATAATCGTAGTGACTAAATATAATTCAATGTTGAAAAACTTGTGTTTATTTAATGATTACGATTACAAAAAATCAGAAATAATCTAAAATTTTTACCACTATTCAAAAATAATCAGAAATAGACAAAAACAATCAAAAATTGTTGGATTATTTTTTGGCTATTTCTGATTTTTTTTAGTTTTTTTCAAATTATTTGCGACTATTTAGTAAAAATCAAATTATTTTGAGCAAAACATTTGATTACAAAAATGTTTCTTCTTTATTTTTAAGCTCGCGTGGCTTTAAACTAAAAACAACCATAAGTAGCATTGTGCTTAATCGATCCAGTTGAAATTTAGTTGGATTATTGTTAATGATAAAAGGAATTTGCCAAGACAAAAGACAAAAGAGTGTCATCTTATAAATTATAGACGTTTTGTATTTTTAAAATTTGAAACATGTTAAATTCTGCGTTGAATGAATTGAAGTTTCAATGAAGGCTTGAGTTGAGTTTTGGGCTACAATTTGAGAGCCTAACTTAATTATCATATTTGATTTAACTCTCACAATAAAGTCTATCTTTCTATTAATTGCTAAAATCATGAGCTTAACAATTAAATTGCATTACTTTTTACAATACACAGATTGACAATTGTGTCAAACTTAAGAACACTTTGATTTATTGAGTTGAGTTGCCATTATTCAATTTAATTAGTGTAGGGTATGGTAGGTATTGAATACGACTGAACTGAGTACTGAGTACTGAGTACGGAGTGTACAACATACAACATGTTGTTGTTGTTTTAAGTACAAACTTGGGAATCGCGTCATAATTATGTGTGTGCAGAGGAGACACTTGAGCTGCAAATTAATTACACAATTTGCTGCGCAAATCGAAGCGGGAGACACAAAGTTGACGATGCTGACGATGATGATGATGCTGACGATGATGATGATGCTGACGATGATGATGATGATGATGATGATGACAAAAGGGGATGGGAGTTCACATTAATTAGCGTTCATCAATCATGTTTGACCGTAGACCGTAGACCGTAGGTTGGCAGCTACAAGGACACAAGGCACTCGATTCAACTCGACTCGACTCGACTCGGAGCAACTCAGAGTCAACAGCAAAATAGCCATGTGTCTTCCTCCTCGTCTACACTGATAAAAAACAGGGTCTAAAAGCAAGATTCTGGTCTCAGAACTAAGAACTTTGGTCTAAAAAATGCGTCGAAACCATGCAAATCTTGAAGTAAGAAAACACATCTTGATTCTAGAAACATTTCAATTAGGAACAAGTTCTTATTTTTAAGATCATAAATTCATATATTTTCAAGACCAGAAATCTTATTATAAAAATAAAACTAATTATTTTTTTAAGATTATATATTCTTATTTATAGAGCAAACAGTTTTGAATACTAAAGACAAAAAATCTCAAGTAAAGATTAAGCTTCTTAACATTTTAAGAAGAATGAAGTAAGTTTTAGTTAACTAGAATGTCATCTTTGAAACGCCAGAACCAGTTGTGAATTATAAGTCTCAAAAAGTGACTAAGCTTAAAGATTTTTGTTCTTATTTGAAGAGCAAAAGATCTAAGATCTAAGATTTTTATTCTTATACTAAGAACTTACGATTTTTCTAGAATAATATTCTTAGTTTTAGTAATTTTGTCTTAAAGAATAAAATATTTAAATTTAAGAATTTTATTCTAATATTAAAAACTTATGATTTTCAAGATTAATATTCTTAGTTTTAGTAATTTGGTCTCAAAATATTCTTATTTCAAGAACAAAATATTTAAGATGAATGTTCTTGATTTTAGAAAGTGGTCTTTTTTGTCAGTGTACATTCGCTACTCTTCTCCTACTCCTTCTCCCTCTCTCTCCCCTTCTCCCTCTCATTTGGTATCTAAGTGTTTGCGGCTGTTTGCTGCAAATATTGCGCAATTTGTCGTCATTATACAGGATATTGAACCTTATAATGTGCGTCGCGTCGAGTTGAGTTGAGTCGACATCATCAATTCCAAAATGTCGGAGAGACCCACAAAATAAATAGATGGCGACCAAGAGAGAGAGAGAAAGAGAGAGAGAGGGAGTGAGGCACAAATTGAGAGGGAGAAACAGCGGCAGAGAGGGAGAACCACATAAAAACCAGTCCATTTTGTTGACTGAAGTTCATCACGTTCGCTTTAAAAACACATTTATCGATAATATATCGATAATAAACTCTTTACGAGCATTTTAAATATGAAGTTTATTACTGGAAATGCTTAAATTACAATTAATTCAACTCTTACTTTCCATAGTAACAATAGTATCGAAAGTATCGATAGTTAAAGGTGCGTCAGTTACTAAGCTTAGGCTAAAGAAATCGTCAAGTGTTCTTTAGACAAACCATAAAAAATCGATGTGCGAAGTTTTAAATGCATATGAAGCTATCGATAAACATGCATCGATAAATTGACGAAAGTCCATCAGATATTATATGATACAAATGCTTTGAACTTGCATACCATTTGCACATTTCAATGTATTCATTTCATTTGTCGCACATTGTCGATGTATAGCAATCGATATATATGTTTATCGATAAAGACACCTCTCAAGTTTAGTTTTACTTGGATTATTTTAAACCTGTAATTAAAATTTATTTTAAAATTCATTGATTTTTGTTATCGAGAAATCGGATTTATTTGAAAAACTATCGATAACTAGATGAATTTTTTGTCAATTTTTGGATATCGATATTAAGCTCGATTCACTGACTTGAATCATAAAAAATGGTTGTTAATATTTAGAAAGAGCATTCGATCTTTAGGCCCATCTGTAATCGATTACTCGATTACACAGTCCCCTGATTACACACTTTATTGTGGCTGGCGTCGGAGAGACAGAGAATAAGGACAGACAGAGACGGAGACAGAGCAATGACAATAATTTTACACTTGGCAGAATATTATGTAAATTGCTTTTCATATTTGTGCAACATTTAAATTTACACACACACAGTAAGTAAGTAAATCACGACTTCCCCTTACCTGTCCCCTGCCCCGCACTGCGCCTTTTTCCACACCACTGTCTAAACATGTATTTTTTTCTGTTTTTCTGTGGTGTTGATGTCAAAGTAAAGGCCTAAAGAAGCAGACATCATTATAACCATTGCCAGACGGCAATGCCAATGGCTGATTGAGTGAAAGCGCGACAAGCACTGCGAGTGACAAAGATAGCAACAGCGCGAGAGAGAGAGAGAGAGAGAGAGCGAGAGAGAAGCAGAGATATTGCAGAGGGAGAATCTGTCGCCAGGCATTGAGTTCTGTTCTGTTCTGTTCTGTCTACGGGGAGAAATTAACGATGCGTAAAAAGTCCTTTTGCCTCGCTTTTTAGACCCTGCACTTGCTTAGTCCAAATGGGTCTGTTAAGTTTGTCGCACAAGAAAAAAAACAAAAGCATGTTCGGGCAAAAAAACATTTTAATACATTTTGGATCAGACTGTAAATAAATAACTACATAAAATATATATACAGGGGTGCCACAGAAATCGCTTTCGCTTGAATTTCACCTCAATTTAATTTCGCTGTGCCACAGTTCGCAGTTCAATTCGCAGAATAATTTTACGCGAAATAAACTAGCGCTAAATCCGCTGGCGTCCGATGCTGCCACCTAGTTCGATTAAGATTTTCAAAGTCAGGGCAGCGATGCCACATATTTTAGTTAGAATTCGAAGTAAGGTATTTTAAATATATATAGGGATCCACTTTGGTTTTCTTTAAATTAAGCATTCAAAAAATAGCTCTGTGGAGGTAAATCAAGTAAAAACTTTGACTTATTGTGCAATTTGTGAAAACATTTGTCAAGAAGAGTTGCCAGACTAATGGCAGACAGTCGCTAGAGTTGTCGAGTAACTTTTATTTTGTCGCGCCAATTGCTTTTAAATTTTTTGTAGCTAAACAAAGTCAATTATTATTTAAATGAATTAAATTATATAAATTAAATAAGAAAAAAATGAAAAAATTATTGTTCTGCAATGAAAAATCTAAAAAAGTGGCTAAACAAACCCTTGGGTAATTTAAGCTGAGAAGGTGTCAATTCTTGAAGCTTAAAGTTGAAACTCTAATGTTTAACGATTCTAAAAATGTTCAACATTATTATAATTTTCAGTTTATAATTTTAGATATTTGTTTGTAACAATTCTAGTTGATTTTCGGAATTCAGCACAGAAATCAAATCGTTTTGTGGCAATTTTTTTAACCCTGGCAACCCTATTTACAAATCATAAGATGCAATTATGTGACAAAGTTGCAATTTGGAAGACGGCTGATTGAAGAAATCATCTTTGAAATTGTTTGTATTATTTGAAATGTTTGTATCATATTTGTAAGCTATTGTTTTGCATTTGTTCTTTACTAAATTCGTGTACAGGGTCTCTTTTGGTCGAGCTGGTGCGACTGTAGGCTTTGCCACTAGATGCTCATGTGTGTTTGGTTATTTTTTGTGCCTTGGCGGAATTATTTGATAGCCCCATGTGAAATGTGAAATGAAAATGCAATGTGTCAGTTTTAATGGCGTTGCAATTGCTTCCAGCGCTTAATATGTGTGTGTGTGTGTGTGTCTATGTGTGTGTGTGTGTGTGTGTGCAGTAAAATGCACAAAATGAAAATGAAAATGTTAAAAACCAGACAGCAGTCGCTTGGGAGGCAAATGCCAAGTAACAAGCGATTGGGTGTTAAATCAGCAACTGAGCAAAAAAAAATAATAAAATTTAATAATATCAAGAAGAAAGGCTATAGAAATACCCTGTAGTCAGTTACGCTTTAGACTAGATATTGAATGTTTAAATAATTTATAAATTGATCGTAATGAAAATAAATTTGATCAAATTTAAGGTTGTATTATAAAGATTTCAGTAACTTGAGGAATGAAGAGTAAACAGACAAATTCTTAATGTTTTGTTTCTGCGATTGGAGACAAACAAGAATTGACTGACTGACTTATCGACTGGCATTCGAATACAGCTCAAACATAAGCATATATGCAGCGACTGCTCCCGGAGCCACTGCGTGCCCACCACTGCTTTAAAGGGTAGAATAAAAGTTCTACAACCAATTTTGAATGAAAACTAATAAGAAATATGCATAAAAAGAAACGAGTAGCAAGCAGCAATAAATACAGCAACAACAAACGAATCTAGAGCGAAGAAAAGAGTGAAATGCGAATTAAAAACTCAGCAATTAAAGGCCAGTCAAGAGAAGAGAGAGAGAGCAGGAAAGAACAACAAAGTTGTCATGCAAATAAATATTAAAACAGTCGATAAATCGAACTGAGAGTGCAACTTAATTAAGAGTCAGCAATGAGAGAGAGAGACAGAGACAGAGGAAGATTAAAAAAATACATATAGTAGCTACAAAAAGGGGAGACCAAGTAAATCAATCAAATTTGCCAACCAGCCAGCAAAAGTCAATCGTGTTGCGCAGGAAATTGAAATTGAGTTATAAACACGGCGATTACACAGCACAACAGGATACGGAATCAGGAATCAGGAATCAACTGTGATATACGCAATAAAAATGAGTTTTCAAATAAAATACAACTGTTGACGTTTCAAATTCAATTATGAGCGTAGGAAATGCAATGAAATCAATTCGAAAATATGTAACAAATACGAGTTGAAAATGATACGAGTTGAAAACCTAAAAATTTTGAGAGCTTTTGTGGGAAACATAGTCAGGAGTGCCACAGAAATCGCTTTCGCTTGAATTTTACTTAAATTTGTATGAAATTTATGTCAAATTCAAGCGAAAGCGATTTTTGTGGCACCCCTGAATAAATATTTGCATAACGAGTTGACATTTCGTTTAAATATTGCTTTGATCAAATTAGAAAATAGTTTTCGATTCGTGATTTTTGCATATTTTAAGTTTTAGAGATTTAATTATACAAATTTTTAAAACTTTCCATGTGAACTCAGCTTAAAATTTACTTAAAGTTTAAAATGCATTAGATTACTTAATTAAAATGATGTCAGCTTAATTTGAACAATGTCATCTGTCTGCCAAAACACACACAATTACAGCTGTTGTTATATAAAATATGAATTGAAATGCACAAAACTTGAAATTTCAAATTCAAACTGTGTGTGTGTGTGTGTTAACAATCCGCAATTAAAGTGAGTGTGTGCGTAAGAGTGTGTATCTGTGTGTGTGTGTGTGTGTGTATTCTGGCCACGTTAAGCATTTGCTTTTAATTAACTTGAATCTTGTACTCACAAAGCCATTTGACAAGGGTGGATTTCAGGATGGTTTTTTTTTCAGGATGGTTTTTTTTTTTTTTTTTTTTTTTTGGGTGCTCGTACATTTCCGGAGGACAAGCAAAAGCCAAAAAAGAAAAAGACCAGCATCTCAAAACTCACCTGCAAAGAGAGAGAGAGAGAATATAAGAAAATGTGTTAAAAAATATATGTAAGCAGACAAGTTAAATTTTATTATACGAATATCGGCTTATGGCACATGGTATGGTTAGATGGTATGGCTGAGACGGTAGCGGGGGGGGGGGGCGTCTTCAAGAGAGTGGAAAACTGGGGAGGGGAGAGGAGGGTCAACCCCAAGGGCAGCTCTGCTCTCGGTAAATGTAGTTATAAAATTCATATCAAAGTGAGTTCACAAGCCAAAATCCCAAAATCAGCAACACACACACACACACACAACGAACCTTCAACTGTCCAAGTATGTGTGTAGAAATATGTATAAGTATGTGTATGTGTGTGTATGTCTTTTAAATGTATTTGCCTATTTACAGCCTATTGCACATTTTGATGGTCGTTACATGGCAACTTTCAGTGACCAACGGACCATAGAGAGAAAAAGAGAGAGAAGAGAAGGAGAGGAAGCAGCAAAGCAGAGGGGAGACTTAAGAGTGGGAGTGAGTGTGGGTGGGAGTGGGAGTGTGAGGGTTTTTTTTGTTGGAACAAGGGGGCGATTCACAGAAGAAAAAACTTAATCAAGCGCAAACCAAAAACTAAATTGAATTTTGTGCAACATGAGAAAGAACGTGCGAGAAAGAAAGAGAGAGGATGAAAAAGGTACACAAATCAGAGATATCAGATTGAGCTTTTTTAGTTGCCTAGAGATGAGTATCGCTAAGGTGATATCGATATTATATCGATACAGGAAATTGTCAAGAAGACTCAATAGACAATACATACCAAAATATATTTAACACACAATCAAACATTGCGAACGAAACGTTTTACTGCTTTACACTGCAAAAATGAAATGGAAGCAGATTCAAACTGTCGCTTCGTTGCAGTTGGCGACGCAAAGAGAGCAAAGCATCAGTTGCAGTGCATGATAAAAGTCCAGCGCTCTCTCACTGAACGCAGCGCAGCGACTGAGGGCAGAGAGCAGCAGCCGATCAGATGCTTCGTGAGCGCACAAGCCGCGAAGTGTGCTATTTATAGATTCTTACTCTCTCCCCTCTCTGCACGTGTGTCGGCTGCGACGCCGGCAGAATGTTGAGCTCTGTTCGCATAAGATGGGACACCAAAGCACTGTGGGTAATATGGGCCATAATGAATATCTAGTTAGCTACTCAACATATTTTGATGCGGCTTTTTTTCTAGTGTTATATAGCCTCTAAGAAGTATTCTGGAAAAGTGGGCGTGTCACAACCCCCTCCCACAAGTTTTTTTTTTATTTTATTTGATCGGTAACAAGTGAGTTTATGATTTCGAATTGCAAATAACAATTCTTGACCATATATATTATTAGCAATATAAAGAAAATGTTTTTGTTGGATATAGAAAATTGTAAGTTGTGAGCATAAAAATAAAAACGAAATTGGGGCGGGGGTGGCGACACGCCCACTTTTTCAAAATA
Organism: Drosophila subquinaria; assembly: GCA_037043405.1. NCBI lineage: Eukaryota > Metazoa > Arthropoda > Insecta > Diptera > Drosophilidae > Drosophila > Drosophila subquinaria. The sequence continues at coordinate 143,585 of JBAMBL010002709.1, forward strand.
ATTCTAAGAGGATGCACCACACACATGATTCGCAAATATTTCAAAAATGATCATAGAGTTGATAAATTTTTCACTTTTTGGCACATTCAAATTGCGAACAAAACCCTTAAACGTTGTTAAAGCAATGACAACTTTGTGTTTAACAGCTGATTTCTGCGAAGTGGCGCCATCTATTTGTGGATTTGTGGTACGCAACATTGAAGAACTGTTGAATCTGTTGTTAACGAGCTGCACTCAAAAATACTTTCAGAAATTGGGTTTTGGCCGCACAAACTCGTGAAATTACCCATAGTGCAAGGGAATAAGTTTGTGTGTACACAGAAAAAAAAAATGACATTCTAAAATCAAGTATAAAATACTTAATTTAAGCTCGCATTTTTAAGCATGTATTCAGGATTAAGCTGAACAATCAAGCCTGTATCGGGATTAAAATGGGAAAATACACATTTGCTGAGCACGAGAGGAAAATTCTCTCTCGGCCTCTCTCATTTCAATCGGTCCGGTGGCTCAATGGTTAGAGTCGCCGACTCCAGTTTGAAACAAATCTGGGTTCGATTCCCCCAGACAATTAAAAAAAATATAGGTACAAATAAAAAAATGTTAACAAAAAAAATTTAAAAAAAAAATATCTAAAAAAAAAAAATTAAAAAAAACATTTAAATATAAAACGTTTAAAAATTAAACGTTTAAAAAAAAAATTAAAAAAAAAAAAATTTAAATTTTGACGATAAACATTAATAAAAATTGTTTAGCCTGAACTTAAGAATTTCAGGATTGAATTCGGGATTTAAAAAATCAAGAATTTCATACTTTGCTTAAGAAAATCCGAGATTACACCACTGCTGACATCGTTTCGGATTGAATTCGGGCTAAATATCCCGGATTTTTAGACCCCGTACTTTAAAAAAGTAAAGGGGTCTATTAACATTGTCACAAAAAAAAATGTGCGTAACAGGCAGAAGGAGGCGTGGCAGACCCCATAAAGTATATATATTCTTAATCAGCATCAACAGCCGAGTCGATATAGCCATGTCCGTCTGTCCGTCTGTGCCGTCCGTCCGTCTGTCCGTCTGTAAGCGCGTCTCGATCCGAGACTCTAGACTCCGGTACGTAGGTCCGTCTGTATAGCAGTCTTGCCTTAGATCTCAGACGACATATATCATGTAGCTCCCAGAGGAACAATCAGTCGAAATCATTGGTATGTAAAACTTCTGGTTCAATATTGACAAGCACGATACGAGTTTGCTTTCTAGATTTGATTGGAATCGGACGACTATATCATATAGCTCCCATAGGAACAATCAGTTGAAAATCAAGTCTTAGTATGAACAACTTTTTTGCTGTTTGGGATATTTCAACCAAACTGACAGAATATGCATAAAAGATGGTCCCATACATACTGACCAAATTTGATTGAAATCGGATTACTATATCATATAGCTGCCATAGGAACGATCAGTCGAAAATCAAGTCTTAGTATGAAAATATTTTTGTTGTTTGAGATATCTTTATAATAAGTACGGGGTCTCCGACAGTCGAGTACCGCTCGACTGTAGCACCGCCGACTAGTTCTTTCTGTGTATGTGTGTGTGTGTGCGCATGTGTGTGTGCGTGTGTGTGTGTGTCCCCACTTACCGAGAATGCCTTGAGAAAGACCAAACACTGAATGATGCCCTCCATGGTGTCGCCGGTGAGGCAGAATGTCCCCGTCAGATGTCGTCCCTTGCGTCCCACTGTGGCGGCGGCCAACGAGGCGTGCACCAAGGCGCGCTGCTGCTGCTGCTGCTCCGCCGCCGATGCCTACGCCGACGCCGACGACGCCCTTGACGCCAGCAGCGGCGCTGGCAGCGGCAGCGGTCAGCATGCGGGGCAGGGGGGCAGCGCGCATTAAACGCTCCAGCGAGTCCATTTTTTGTATATTCATATGTCTGAATGTTTATCGATTGTCGATTATCGATTATCTTGTCGAATTGTTTTGTTTGTGCTTTGTTGAATTTGGCTTGAATTTTTCGATACGTTTGTTTTACAATTTTCTATTTGCTCATTTTGTGATTTTTTTTTTGTTGTTTGCACTGTTATTTTTTTAAGTTTTTTTTGTTAGTTTTGTTTCATTGTTTGTCTTTTAGTTGCTTACAAGTCGTTTGCTGATTGCTGCTCACACATTTGTGTAACTGGACGAAGAGCGAGAGGGAAAATGTTAGAATCACAACAAAAAAGAAACAAACAAACGCAAAAGAATTTGCCAAAGAACGAAACCCAAGAAAAAAAAAACGGAAGGATAACAAATAAATAAAGAGCGCAACTGAGCGACTGTCCGACCGTCTTGACAGCCAAGGAGCAACTGAACTGGTTCCAGTTCCAGTTCCCGTTCCAAGTGCAACGAAATGAAAGCAACTGGAATTGAAATTGAAATGGCAACAACAACAAGACAACTATCAATAAAATGACGACCCAAAAAATTGCCAAAAAAGGAAGACAAAGACAACAACACTCACTCTCTCTCTCTCTCTCTCTCTCTCTCTCTCTCTCTGTCTCTACTTCTCTTTCTATATACGCGACTGCCGTTTAACTCTTCTGCATCTCTGGCTGGGGACTCATAAAATTCAAGTTAAATGTTTGTTAAAAATTTATAGCTAAAAATGTATAGCTAAAAAAAAGCTAACATCTTTTGGCAGCTGACCAGGCGACAAAAGTTGTCCGTAAGCAACTGTCGCCTAAGAAGAGAAATAAAAACAAAGCACACAAAACTTTCAAGAAATATGTGACAAATATTTAAAATGCATTTTAAAAACTATAAATAAAACAATGTTGATTTCCATTTCGATAGACAACTTTGAGCGTTTGAATAGGATTTTGTATTCACTTGATTCATGTGGCAAAATTCTGAAATATTTAAGGTTTTATCGAATAACACATAACTATTTGGTTTACTTTATCTGTTTTACTAACATCAAAGAAAGCAACGAAAACTTGTTAAGCAAATTCAGGTTATAGATTTAGATTGAAGACAAGAAAAGATAAAGGAATCAGAGCATATTTGTGGCGGAATTCCGGAATTCCGAAATTCCGTGCTCTTGACTTTAGTTTTGAGTGAATTGGCGACACTATGTCGACTTTTTCAACGAGCAAACTACAAAAAGTATACCACAACTTGTGTAATTTATATATAAATAGGGGAGTCCGCCCCCTGCTCGCTTCACTCGCAAAATTGAAAAGAAGGTCCTAAGTAGTCCGCTTTAACAAATTTATATAATATAGCATTTTTTGTAAAAAAAAAACGGAAATATTCAACTTCCGCTGTCCGCGGTTTCAATGTTTCTTTCTTGCAATTGAACTTTGGCTAAAAGTCATATTTAGTGATTTGGCGGGAAAAATCCAGATTTGGCGGGAAAAAGCTAAATTTGGCGGGAAAAAGCTAAAGCAATAATAGTTAAATGTGTGAGTTTTCTAAGAATATCTCATACAACAACAGAGTTTTTAATTTTAAAGGTTATTTTGCATCCGATTGTTCCTATGGCAGCTATATGATATAGTCATCCGACTTTGACCAAATTTGGTAGGAATGTAAAGGACAGTTCCAAACATATAATCTGTGAGTTTGGTTGAGATATCTTAAGAAACAAAAAAGTTTTTCATACTAAGCAATTCCGTGACCTTTGACCTTGATTTTGACCCACTTACAGGTCGAATTTCGCTGTCTTATTGCACGATGAAATTTTCTCACCTATGTTGTGTGAAAATTGCAGCTTTCTATCTTTTACCGTTTGGACTACACGTTGATTCAAAGAGTTTTATATATATAGAAATACAGTTCACGCAGGATTTGAAAGGTTCAGCAATATAGAGCAGCGGTGGGCATGCAGTGGCTCTGGGAGCAGCGGCTGCTTCTAACATAGGTAGACTCAAATAGAGTTATTGTGGTTGTTGTTGATTGATTGTTGATGATATAAAGTAAAGATTTCAAGATGAAACTTGTTAGATTCGAGGGATAAAGAAATCCCAATTGTGGATCATTCCGGGTTTTATCAGTGTTAAGTGCTTAGAACTAGGCTGCTGTCCAAGTTTATGTCGCCTGGCCAAATATGCCAGTCACAAGTGTGTGTGTGTGTGTTGCAGTAACAGTTGCTGTTAAAAGTAAGCATACAGTAGTCTATAGACCTTAGATCCTGTGTGTGTTTGTGACTGTAAATGTGAATGTGACTCGCTTGTGACTGTTGTGTGTCCTTCTTCCACTTCCACTTCCTCTCTCTCTATCTCTCTCTCTATCTGTGTGTGCTCTTCGTTCTCTTTCTAACCATCTGTCTCTTCCGCTTCCTTTCCATTTGCCTTTCAGTCGCCTTCAAGCGTAATTTATTTGCTGTGACTGCTGTGACTGTCAACGAACGAAGCTGGCACTAAAATTTATGCAGGCCAAACGTATGGCCAGCACAGAGAGAGAGACAGAGAAAGAGAGAGAGAGAGAGAGAGAGGGGGATTGGGGGCACACATGCATGCTAGTGTATTAACTGCAGCTAAATCAAACTTTTGCCAGCCAAGTTATGAATTATTTGCTCATTGTGCAGCATGCGAAACATTTCTTTGTCGCTTCTACCTTTTGGCCATCTTCTTGTGGCCAGGAAACGCAGAGGAAGAGGAAGAGAGCGCAGGACCTTTAGCCCCGCACTTCCTGTCCCTTTTAGTCAGCCTTCCGCCGTCCTCCGTCCTTCGTCCTCCTTCATTCTCCATTCCTTCAGTTACCTTTGGCTAACTGTGCTGTCATTTCTGTTGTCTGTTTTCAGTTGGCCATGCCAAGTTAATTTGTACATCAACGACAACAACAACAACAACAACAACAGCAATGACAATGACAGGCAACAACCGCAACACACACATTTTCATAGCATACTTTTTTGGGTCTTCCCCCTCAACGAACAACGAATTTGTATATAAAATAAACACACACAAAAAAACGAAAGCAAAAAATGCTAGCAAGGTTTCTTCTCTTCTCTTCTCTTCTCTTTCTTCTTTTTTTCTATTTTTTTTTTTTTCTTTTTTTCTTTTTTTCTGTGCATAGCTGTAATGATGCGGCATTTGACTTTCTGGGACAAGTCGAGACACGTAAATTTCGTAGGCGACCCCAAAAGTTGTTAAGCGAGGCAGCAACAACAACAACAACAACCACAGCAACAACAACAAGATGGAAAAAAAAATGCAGAGCGAAAAAAACTTAAATGAAGCACAAATTAAGTGAAAATAATAAACCCTTGGGCAGCAAGCTCAACAACAAGACAGATGAACACACACACACACACACACACACACACACACACACACACACACACATAGAAAAGAAGATGAAGAGGCAATGTGTGGAAGGTTGCTCTGTATTTAGTTACCTTTGAGCATTACACTGACAATAAATATGATCTAAAATCAAGATTCTGGTCTCAAAACTAAGAACATTGGTCTAAAAAATGCGTCGAGACCATGAAAATCTTGAAGTAAGAAAACACAACTTGATTCTAGGAACATTTCAATTAAGACCAAGTTCTTATTTTTAAGACCATAAATTCTTATATTTTCAAGACCTCAAAATAAGAATAAAACTAATTATTTTTTTAAGATTATACATTCTTATTTATAGAGCAAAAAGTTTTGAATACTCAAGACAAAAAATCTCAAGTAAAGATTAAGCTTCTTTACATTTTAAGAAGAATGAAGTAATTTTAAGTTAGCGCGAATGTCATCTTTAAAACGCCAGAACCAGTTGTGAATTCTAAGTCTCAAAAAGTGAAACTTAAGATTTTTGTTCTTATTTTAAGAGAAAAAGATCTAAGATCTTAGATTTGTATTCTTATACGATGAACTTGAGATTTTTTAGAATAATATTCTTAGTTTTAGTAAATTTCTCTTAAAGAACAAAATATGTAAATTTAAGAATTTTATTCATATATTAAATACATATGTTTTTCAAAATTATTATTCTTAGTTTTAGTAATTTGATCTTAAAATATTCTTATTTGAAGAACAAAATATTTAAGATAAATGTTCTGGATTTTAGAAAGTGGTTTTTTTTTTTCAGTGTACACATGCCGTTGCCCCCTCTACATTCACAACTTTACCATATTTAGCTTCCGAAATCCATCCAGAGTAGTTTTTAAAGCTATATATATATATATATATATATATATAGCCCTGCTATATCGATTGCTTTCGTAATACACTGCCGATCATCCAAATAGACCCAATAGATTTTGATTTCGAAAATTGAGCTTATTTTATTATTTTAAGAATATAATTTGAAAAACGTATTTTTCTTATATGAACTATTCATTTCTTAAGTAAACAAAACAAAATTGAGCGTTCTAATTTGAATACAACATTTTTAACATTTTGTTTTGTGAGTGAACCTCAAAAATGGTCGCTTTTTTAAATAGACTCAAGGCTTTAAAATTAATCTAGATCACAAATTTTCTGAAAAGCTTGATAACAAATGAGTTTTTTTAATACTTTAGGAATATTAATTAATGTTTATAACCAGTTTTGTTTGAAAACAGTTCATATATTCGGTCACGAATTGAATCGTTAAGAGCCTTTGGAGAGTCAAAGGACATTTCGCTCCAGGCGTTTTTAAGGGCAGATTTTAATGATTAAACATTCTCCAATTATCTACCAAATCGATAGACTTTACGAAAAAGAGATCCCCATAAATTATGTATAATGTTGTGGTCAGGAGAGTACGGAGGCCATCATTCCGGTTAACTTGGATTGCCCAGATGGATTCAACTACAACTTTTATGATATAAGAAAGAATCAAAATGTATTTGACCCGTCACCAAGATCGTGAGGGTGGTATAATGGTGTGTGGCCAATATCCTATATATTTATTTAAAAATTTGTTAATATATTGTACAGTGCACCACTAATGTCTTCATACAGCATCAAATTTGTCAATTTTGCGTATAATTTCAAAGATGTTTTGATGCGGGTATTCTTATAATAATCTTTTGATTCACTTAAATCGCCGTTCTAATGATGCAAAAATTTCTTTAACCCATTATGTATCCATCGAATGTTTTAGAATTTTAAGAAAAGTCTATTTTTCAACTTTTTTCCTCGATATTTTTCAAAAAATATTTTGATGCAGAAAAATTCTTTAAACAATTCTAAAAGTGACTGCAAAAATAATTTTGAACAAGTTTTTCTACTTTTCACACAAAAAGTGGCTTTTTTGCAATTTTCAAAAAATTATCAAAAAGTACTAGGTCAAAGAAATATTTGCATCATTAGAACAGAATTTAATTGAATAATAGATTAATATAAGAAACCCGCATCAAAACATCTTTATTATACGCAAAATTGACAAATTTATGCTGTATGAAGACATTAGTGGTTCACTGTAGAATTTATCTGTTTTTTCCAACAGTTCAAAACTTGCTCGCCTTTTTTTCACACATATGTATGTTTCTCAATTCGTATAATTGACATATCTGGAACACCTTTTCAAGATGACAATAATAATTAATGTGGCTTGTCCTTCATATCTTTTTGTTTTTGACTATACTTTTCAAGCCATTCTCTTCACTTTCTTTTACCATACTCTACCATATATCTATCACTTTCAAAATCTATGACATTTGAGCTTTATTTCTCATTTCCATTTTTCGATTTGTGTGTTTTTTAAATGCTTTCGAATCAATGTGAATAGCTGGAAAGCCTATCGAGCACGGTCTGAAGTTCACTATCAGTTGCTCTGTCTCTCTTTGTCACACTCTCTCTCTCTCTCTCTCTCTCTCCTTCGTCTGCTTATACAAAGGGTGAATTTCAAACTGAAATCCTTGCAAATTAATGGCTGGGCATTGAAATAATGAGTCGTATTTACATTTCAAAGCAAACAACAATGAGTTGACTCTGCGAGAATGAATGGGAGAGAGTGTGAAAGAGAGAGAGAGAGAGGCTGAAGTCAAGTGAACTTGGAGAATTGTAGACTTGTGTAGAGCTGTGTAGAGAACCGGACTGAGACCGAACGATTGCATGCAATTTGTTTTATGGTCCATTCCATGTTCCACATTAAGCGCGCACTTAATCACTCGCACGGGGCGTGGCTGTTGCCGCCCCCCTCTTAGCCACCCTTTTAACACCCCTTGGAACCCCCTTTGAACCCCCTTTTAAGCCCCTTTTACCAGCCAGTTTTTGGTTTAAAGCAACCGGCGACAAATCAAATTGATTTCGCTTCTTTTTTCTTGTTGTTCTGTTTTGTTGTTTTGTTGTTTTATTGTTTTTCTCTTCGCATTATTAAATCACTTTTATGGCCATTGAAATGTGCAAAAGTTTTGTGTGTGCCGGCCAGAGAAAAAGCACAAAACAAAACAAAATCGAATCGCAAGAATGAATGCAAAGGAAAAGGACAAAGGCGGCGTATGTGGCGTATGCGTAATGTGAGAAAACAAATGCGTAACTCAAATTTTGGTGGCTGTTGTTGGCGACTGCGACTTGACTCTCAGTTCAATAATAGAGCGAGAGAGAGAGAGAATGAAGACTAAGCATCAGTGTTGCCAACTCTCGGGGTCATTAAAAAGCCAAACTAGCCTTTGAAAGAAGCTAGAACTAGCCTGAAAATCTTGTTGGTAGCTAAAAACTAGTCGGCGGTGCTACAGTCGACCGGTACTCGACTGTCGGAGACCCCGTACTTATTATAAAGATATCTCAAACAACAAAAAAGATTTTCATACTAAGACTTGATTTTCAACTGATCGTTCCTATGGCAGCTATATGATATAGTAATCCGATTTCAATCAAATTTGGTCAGTATGTATGGGACCATCTTTTATGCATATTCTGTTAGTTTGGTTGAAATATCTCAAACAGCAAAAAAGTTTTCCATTCTAAGACTTGATTTTCAACTGATCGCTCCTATGGGAGCTATATGATATAGTGGTCTGATCCAAAATCTAAAACAAACTCGATCTGCTCCCAATATAGACAAACCTACATACCAAGTTTGGAGTCTCTAGCTCTTATAGTCTCTGAGATCTAGGCGCTCTTACAGACGGACAGACGGACAGACGGACGGACGGACAGACGGACGGACGGACATGGCTATATCGACTCGGCTGTTGATGCTGATTAAGAATATATATACTTTATGGGGTCTGCCACGCCTCCTTCTGCCTGTTACGCACATTTTTTTTTGTGACAAAGTTAATAGAACCCTTTACTTTTTTAAAGTACGGGGTCCAAAAAAGACTCTAAAGTAGTAAAACGATATTTTTATTGATTCTATATACGAATGTCGAAAAATATTACTCAGAACACAAAAACTCGGAAAAAAAAAATTAGGAATCCACAATTGGGAATCGAATAATTAGGAATCCAAAATTACGAATCCGAAACAGTTATGTGAAATCCAAAATTAGAAAGAAAAAAATTCGGAAAACAAAAATTTGACTAATGACGAATCAAAAATATTTTATAAAAATTTCGCGATTTTTAATAAAATATTTTTGATTTCGGCTTTTTCTATTAGCAACAGGACAACTTTTGTTTCAAAATCAGGACTTCGATTGCCTCTTGTGATATTTATTCGATCCATTTATTTCAAAATCTACATGTTTTGCACAGATTTTCAGTGTTGGTAGAAATGCAATAGTTTGATCATCAGCTTCTTGACACGCTTGAACTCTGTGGCTTTTTCTTTTGATGATTGAGTTTTTTTTTAAATTCGAAAGAATTTAACCAATGACAGGAAAACCAAAAATAGTTTGCACAATTTTTTTTTTCCAAATTTTTGTTTCCTAATTTTTCTACTTTGAGTATTTTTCTAAGTTGAAATTCCTTATTTATGATTCACAAGTTTTTTATTCACAAAGAAATTTGTGTATCATTCAAACGGAATTAAAATGAATAGAAGATGAAATTAAGAAATCTGCATCAAATCTTTGTTTTTATTATACAAAAATTTGACAAAGTTAGGGAAATATTCAGACATTAGTGAGCACTGTATATATTTAAGGCATTTTCACCTTACACTCGCGATCGATTCATTAATTGTGAAATACCTCGCTAGTGATGGTATAAAACTCGATTCAATTGTTTTTATAGCTAAGAACGATACAAATTTAATACTTTTCAATGTTTTTTTGTTTTGCCATTCAAATGGAAAAAATACTACAAAGTATTTAAAACATAAATATAAAAAGCTTTAATTCCCGCTAGCCGCTACTTTATAATTTATCCCCCATTTGCCAATTGCAACCCACTAGATCTAGCGGGAAAATAGCTAAATTGGCAACACTGCTAAGAACACGTCGAGAGACAAGTAAGTAAATTGTATTTGTTGTCTGCAGCTGCTGCTGCTGCTGGCCATTGGCATGTGTGACTGACACAACAGCAACAACAACAGCAACAACAACAGCAGCAACAACAACAACAACAACAGCAGCAACAACATCAAACAGAACAGCACAAACAATGCGACTTTCAGGGCACTTGAGGCGCCACAAACAAGAGACACAACACGAACATGAGATGAAGATGATGAAGATGATGATGATGAAGAGACTTGTGTCTGCCCTGCAGTTAACTAAGCCTACACATCTCTATCTCTATCTCTGTCTATTGCCTCTTTTTATCTCTCTCTAACACTTCTTTCAACATACATTTTTAGAACACTAGCAAATGACGTCAGACATAAAGGCATAAAGCACTTCTTATTCAATCAAACAGCTCACAAAGTGTTGCAAAATTCATCAACTGAATTGCGATGATTGAGCATCAAATCTTGAGTACAACTTGTAAATTCTACAAATTATTCAAATTCATTTTTACAACAATTTTATAAACTATGACTGTTTCAATTAATCGATTTAAGACAGCAATCGTTTATAGAGTCCGAGCATATTTGTGGCGGAATTTCGAAATTCCGTGCTCTTGCCTTCTTATTTTTCAATGAATTTGGCGACATTATGTCAACTTCTTCAACGAGCAAGCGACACTTATTTTAATTGAATTTGAGGTTAGAGAAAAAATAAGTTAATAGGAGTTAAACAATGTTATTTTTTAACAGACAAATAAAAAGTTGGAAGCCTGAAAGGATGTGCCGATATCGATATTATATCCATATCTAATTAAACCCGAAAATATTCTATTAAAGTATAGAAAAATCCATAAAATAGTTAAAACAAAATCTTATTTTCCTGCTTTTTTATATTATATATTATCAGTAGTTTTTATGTTGAAATTTACAAAGAATTTTCTTTGTGTCTGTCTGAATTTCATTGATTGCCTGTAAAATAATGATTAGTAATCATAATCATTATTAATCATAATCATTAGTTATTAGACTATTTTTGTTTAAAAGTCGAACTTATGATTAAATTACGATTATTTTTGGATTTTATCAATTATTTAATGATTACGATTAAGAAAAAATTAAAAATAATCTAAAATTATTACAATTATTCAAAAATAATCAAAAATAATCAAAAAAAATCTTTCTGATAATTTCGGATTATTTTAGATTTTTTCTTTGATTGTAAAAATTTAAAATAATTTGATTAATATTAAATAATCATAAATAATCAAAAAAAATCGGAAAAAATCATAAATAATGCGAAATAGTCAGAAAGAATATTTTTGATTATTTTTTATTATTTCTGATTATTTTTGAATAATTTTAGATTATTTTTGATATTCAAAAATAATCAAAAATAATCTTTTTGAGTATTCGGATTATATTTGATTTTTTCTGATTATTTTGGCTACTTTGATTGTGAAAATTTAAAAGAATTTGATTATTATTAAACAGTCATAAATGCTTAAAAATAATCAGAAATAATTAGAAAAAAATCAAAAATGATCCGAAATAGTCAGAAAGAATATTTTTGATTATTTCTGATTATTTTTGAATAATTTTAAAATTTTTAGATTATTTCTGATATTCAAAAATAATCAAAAATAATATTTTTGAGTATTCGGATTATATTTGATTTTTTCTGATTATTTTGGCTACTTTAATTTTGAAAATTTAAAAGAATTTGATTATTATTAAACAGTCATAAATGCTTAAAAATAATCAGAAATAATTAGAAAAAAATCAAAAATAATCCGAATACTCACAAATATTATTTATGATTTTTTCTGATTATTTTTTAACAAATTTAATAATTTTAATCATTATATAATCAAAAGTTTTTCAACAGTGAATCATATAGTCATTACGATTATTTCCAAAAATAAATCTAAACTAATCAGTTGGAATAATCGTATTCTACGCTCAATAATCTAATCAAGTAGGCCATTGAAAGGACGTTAATCTGTCAAATCAAGGGCAACATAAATTCAGAGACACGGATTCATTTACAAAATACACACGCTGCGTTTCATAGTTAAGTGATCAAATTATTCCAATATATGCGTATATATTTTCTGTGAGAGACACGAGAAGTGAGAGAGTGAGAGAGAGAAGAAGAGGCAAATCAGACACAATGCCAACCTCAATGCCATGCGTGACACGAGCTGCACGGTCCTTGCATCCGGATTGCTATGATCGCCTCGGCCGCAAGGTCGGCCTCGAATTGGAGCGTGTGCAGCGTCCGATCCAAAAGTCATCGAGCCAACAACAGCAACAGCAGGGCAAGAAGCAGCTGCGTCTGCGCATTTGCGAGAAGATGCAACAGGAGTCGCTGTTGCAGCAACAACGCGCCGTTGGCTTCCAATTGTCGAGCGGCCCGGGCTCCAAGTCGCTGACAAAGCCGCGTGCTCTGCCGCCCGGCACAGTGGCGCCACCTGCCGCTCGTGTTCCGCTGCGTCGGCCGCAGAAGCCGACGAAGCGCAAGGGACGCGGCGGCGAGGCGACGTATTTCCAGGTGCTCGGCCAGCCGTGGGAATCGCGCGGCTTTGCCGAGCTGGCAAAGTTGGATGTGGAGCGCATGAAGGCGGCGCGTCCGCCCACCGCCGAGGAGCTGCTGGCCGAGCAGGAGCGCCACCAGGAGGAGGAGCGCCAGAACAAGGCGGAGGAGGAGCGCGTGCGCAGCCATTACCACGAGATCGACGAGGCGCGACGGGAGCGCGAGCTGGAAGTGCAGCGCCAAATCGACGCCGAGGCCGATGGCGATGACGAGGAGAAGGCGGCGGAGGCGAGACGGCTCATGGTACTGCACAAGTCACTGCAGGTACGGCTATGCGACAGCTATCGATATACACACGACAAACCCGATAGGTAGTGTGCATTTGATAGGCAGTAAATTGATCAATTAATGATATATATCAAAGAGTATTGCAAGTAATCAATCAGAGACGGCTCATGGTACTGCACAAGTCACTGCAGGTACGGCTATTCGACAGCTATCGATATACACACGACAAACCCGATAGGTAGTGCACATTTGATAGGCAGTAAATTGATCAATTAATGATATATATCAAAGAGTATTGCAAGTAATCAATCAGAGACGGCTCATGGTACTGCACAAGTCACTGCAGGTACGGCTATTCAACAGTTATCGATATACACACGATATAAACCCGATAGGTAGTGCACATTTGATAGGCAGTACATTTATCAATTAATGATATATATCATAGAGTATTGCAAGTAATCAATCAGAGACGGCTCATGGTACTGCACAAGTCACTGCAGGTACGGCTATTCAACAGTTATCGATATACACACGATATAAACCCGATAGGTAGTGCACATTTTATAGACAGTACATTGATCAATTAATGATATATATCAAAGAGTATTGCAAGTAATCAATCAGAGACGGCTCATGGTACTGCACAAGTCACTGCAGGTACGGCTATTCAACAGTTATCGATATACACACGATATAAACCCGATAGGTAGTGCACATTTTATAGGCAGTACATTTATCAATTAATGATATATATCATAGAGTATTGCAAGTAATCAATCAGAGACGGCTCATGGTACTGCACAAGTCACTGCAGGTACGGCTATTCAACAGTTATCGATATACACACGATATAAACCCGATAGGTAGTGCACATTTTATAGACAGTACATTGATCAATTAATGATATATATCAAAGAATATTGCAAGTAATCAATCAGAGACGGCTCATGGTACTGCACAAGTCACTGCAGGTACGGCTATTCAACAGTTATCGATATACACACGATATAAACCCGATAGGTAGTGCACATTTGATAGGCAGTACATTTATCAAAGAGTATTCCAAAAATGCTACAGTCGATTTTGAATTTGTAACTTAGTCTTGCTGATCGATAACTGACAGCCAACGATAGATTAGTAATCGATTATTGATGATTTTTGTCATTTGCAACAGAAAACAGTTAAAGTAATGTCTTGCTGATCGATAACTGACAGCGATCGATAGTCGAATAATCGATTATTGATGATTTTTATCATTTGCAACAGAAAACAGTTGAAGTAATGTCTTGCTGATCGATAACCGACAGCTATCGATAGTTAAGTAATCGATTGTTGATGATTTGCAATTGAAAACATTTAAAGTAATGTCTTGCTGATCGATAACTGTCAATTATCGTCAGTTATATTAATCGATTATTGATGATTTTTATCATTTGCAGTTGAAAACATTTAAAGTAATGTCTTGCTGATCGATAACTGACAGTTGTCGATCGTTTTGTAATCGATTATTGATTTTTGATTGCATCCATTCCATTTTGCAGGCGCGTCACGCCACCGACGAGCGCGTTCAGACCGCGATCCGTGCGATTGGCGCGGCGAAATGCAGCGCGATGTGGACGGCCCAGATCGAGGAGCGCGCGATGATGGAGCGCGTGCAGGAGGCGCACGACGTGGAGCAGGCGCGCAAGGACACCGCGTTCAACGAGTCCAAATGGGGCTCGCTGCCGCATCAGGAGCTGCTGGCGCACAACAAGCGCCTCGAATTCGGCGCTGCCGTGCGCCAGCAGATCAACGATCGTCGGCAGCTGCGCCATTTGGCCGAGGAGCGTCGACGCGACGAGTCGCGTCAAATGCGCGACGCGTACGACGAGTACAAGCGCTACCAGCTGGACCAGAGTTTGGCCAGCGGGCAGCGGAAGAAGCACTACCGGCAAGGAGCTCTTCCACTACATCCAGCTGCACCAGGACTTTGGGCGCTTGCTGTGCGAGCAGGAGCGTCGCGACGAGCTGCGCGCCAACGAGTACGTGCTGCAGAAGGAGCAACAGCGGCTGGAGCAGCGCCAGCAGAAGGCGGCCGCGGAGGCGGACAAGGCGCGCAAACGGGACGCGCTCTATGTGATCCAGCAGAAGATCCTCGACGCCAAGGACAATCGCGAGGAGATGCGCTTGCTGGCCGAGCACGAGCGCCTGGAGCGCAAGTATCGCCTGGAGGAGCGACAGGCGGTCGAGCAGCGGCGTCGCCTGGTCGCCGAGCTGCGCCAGGGCAACCGTCAGGCCATGGAGCAGCTGAACAAACTGAAGGCCTGCTACTACACGCAGCGGCAGCGCGAAATGGACGAGCTGAAGCTGGAGCGTGCACGGTACGAGCAGCAGCAAAAGGTCGAGCAGGAGCAGAAACTGGGCCGCAAGCTGAGTCTCTACCAGGGCGTGACCGCCCAAATGGAGGAGCACGAGCGCACGCGTCGCCGCGAGCTCGAGCAGGAGCGCGTGGCGAGCGAGAAGGCGCGTGCGCTGGAGGAGCAGCGCCAGAAGGAGATCGACATGGTCATCAGCGTCAAACTGGACGAGTTGGCCAAGAAGCGTTGTCTGCCGGCAAATGCCATACAGTCGCTGACGGGACGCGTGGCCAATGCAGCGCACAAGAAGCTGTCCCAACACTTTCAGCCCTAACTGCTGAAAAAGCTGCAGCAAATAGAGTGGAGTGGAGTGAAAAGGGATGTGGAAAAAGCAGCAGTTGCTCTTCAATGTGTGTTATTTGTTCTGTTTTGGACCGTTTCGTTGTTGTTCTTTGGTTTTGTGGAGTGGCAACAAAACAACTACACACACACACGCACACACACATACAAGCGTACACATACGAAGCGCGGCATTAAAACTTGAAGCATACTTTGCGGCGACAATTTGGTTTTTATCCCTCTTGCTCTGAAAGTGAAGGAAAGTGGCAAGTGTGGAAGGGGCATGTCAACCACAGACTTTTTAGCTCAACAAGTTTCACAATACAACTACACACTTACACACACACACACACACACACACACATGTACATGTGTGTGCAGCTCATTAGGTTGAAAATTGGGAACAATCATTAGAACCAAACTAAATTCGACTTAAATACGAACAAACTTTGCAGATGTCGCGAGCTGAAAGGGAGAAGTATTTAAAAACAGGCTGCAAACAGCGCACAGTGGGCCAAATGGCCATATTCCTGCCATGTGTAGCATAAACACTTTCAAAATAATTCAATTTGGTAAATTTTGTATCGCTGCGAAAATTCTTTAAAAACAAATATATATATTATTTAAAGAGGGAATTTTATGATGAATTTAGGTGAATGAATTTTAAGGGGTCTCCTCTACTTTTTTTTTTAAATTGAATTAAGAAAATAGTGCATTACAAAATTTTATTTAAAAAAAACGTAGAAGAGACCCCCTTAAAATTCGTTCACCTAAATTCATCATAAAATGCCTATTTTTTAATCTATATATAAAAACTCTTTGTCCTGACTGACTGACTGAGAATCAACGTGTAGGCCAAACGGTAAAAGATAGAAAGCTGAAATTTTCACACAACATAGATGAGATAATTGCATTGTGCAATAAGACGGCGCTTTGTGAAATTCGACCTCAAAGTGGATTAAATCGGGGTCAAAGGTCACGGAATTGCTTAGTATGAAAAACTTTTTTGTTTCTTAAGATATCTCAACCAGACTCACAGATTGTATGTTTGGGACTGTGTTTAACATTGTGACCAAATTTGGTCCAAATTGGATTGCTAAATCATATAGCTGTCATAGGAACGATCGGATTCAAAGTGATCTTTAGAGTCAAAAACTCTGTTGTTGTATGAGATAACCTAATAAAACTCACAGATTAACTCTTCTTGCTAAATTTTGTTTTTTTCCAAAAATTTAGCTTTTTCCCGCCAAATTTAGCTTTTTCCCGCCAAATCACTAAATCTGACTTTTAGCAAAAGTTCAATTGCATTGAAGAAACATTAAAACCACGGACAGCGGAAGTTGTAAATTATTTAATTGGTTGCTTGACGCATTTAGCCCACTGTGCACTGTGTGGCGAGAGTGCTTGGCAATTTGTTTGGCCTTCAGTTCAGTTCTGTTCAGTCGAAAAGTCGCTGATTAATTGCATTGGATTTGTGGATTTATCTCTGAAGAGAGTGAAGCTGAAGCTGAGCTTAGATGCTTTTCAAGTCTAATATATCTGCGAGATTAGATATATATATATATATAGAATATAACTACTTAATCACAAAGAGGCAAAGAAAATCAGAAACATAAAGAAGCGACAATGAACTTCCAGTTAACTTATTCAACTTTCGTACTAACATTTTAATTATTTATATTGTGTGTTTAGATTATTTGGATATCAAGTTTGTTTTATTGTCACAAACAAATCCAGCTAGAAATGAACTCATCAAAAACATTACTAGAAACTTTTCAACATTACAATTTCAATTCGTAACTTTCGTCTTTTTTGTATTCAAGCCTTAATGATGAAAAGTCGTAAGAGTATTGTAAATATATATACATATATATATATCAATACAACAATTGATTGTAGACAATACATTTGTCAGATTTCAGTTTGAGCTCAAATCATTGTTGATTTCCTGCGCTTTGAATCTGGAAACAGTTGCAAGACAATGGCAGAAAAGCATGAGCAGAGAAATAGAATTGGAAACGGAAGATGGACAGCAAGAGATATGAGGACAGGGGGAAAGGGGGAAAGGGGTCGGGTGAAAGGAGTCAGGGGTCAGCTTAAGTCTCGGTGCGTTGCCATTTGTTGTGAATTTTGCTGTTGCTGCGGCCTAATGATGTAGAAGAATATTGCCCTTGACTGATTTGAGATTTGAGCCAGTGTACTATGGGCACTAGACACGCTTTCTTTAACGTAGCGAACGAGACGTTTTACTGCTATACTAGGTTTATATATACTAAGAAGAAAACTGACCACATCTCATTTTATACCAAGCAAATATTTGGACTAGATTTGAGCTCCTGGATAACTCTTAGAACAATTATATTCAGGGGTGCCACAGAAATCGCTTTCGGTTGAATTTCACTAAAATTTCATAAAAATATATGTGAAATTCAAGCGAAAACAATTTCTGTGGCACCCCTGAATAACTTTTAAAACAATTATATTCAGAGGTGTCACAGAAATCGCTTTCGCTTGAGTTTTACTTAAGTTTCATACAAATTTAAAAGAAATTCAAGCGAAAGCGATTTCTGTGGCACCCCTGATTATTACACAAATTAATTTTTACAAAAGAACCAAACTATTTATATCGGTTGTTTAACTTTTCGAGTTCGAGAAGAACGAATAACTTAATTGCGGTTAGAAACGAGCTTTCCTGTTGTGACAATCAATTTTTCCCATGGAATCATCTGCCTCATAGCCCCAAAACAATTACAAGTGCAACACAATTTGAAGTAAATTTAAGGACACACCTTTCTTAGTATAACTACAAAACATTACATATATATGTATATACAATTTCAAAATTGTTAATCATAGTTGCTAGTAATCAGAATAATTATATTGTCAATCAATTTAATTTTAATTTAAATTTCATTGTGACTAGTGCTTTAATCTCAAGTTATCTTATGTACTAGGAAGAAAAACGAATAAATTCAAAATACACTGAAAAAATGAAATGAATGCAGATTCGAAGTGTCGCATCTGGCGATGCGTAGCACTTTTTGTATGAAAAGGAGGCAAAAGGGATTTAAATTTGAATCTTTTGAAGTTTTCAAAAAATTTTAAAAAATTCTAGCGAAGAGATTTTTGAAAAAATTGTTTGCAGTCACTATAAGAACTGTGTGAAAAATTTGTTTGCATCAAAACATTTTTTTTAAAAAATCGAGAAGAATTCAAAATATTCAATGAGTACTTAATGGGTAAACAAAAGTTTTGTGTCATTCAAACGGAATTTAAACGACCTTGCCATTGATGCCAAAATGTACATGAAGTAGGTTCAAAATACGAGTTCATTTACCTTTAAATGTTGTCAAAATAAATATGCCGCCTAGTGTAGTTTCGTACATTAAATAATGATGATATTTTAGCTGTCATAAGAACTATCTGTACATACAATAAAAAGTTAGCTTTAACATAACATTTGTATCTGTCTGTTAAACTATATTTACTTATTAATTCCAATTGCAGAAGAATGCAAAAAGTGTCCATAGTGCAGGCAACGAGTGCAACAAACGGTGGCAAGTTCAAAAACAAAAACAAATTGTGCTCTGCTTGTTTTCCTGCTGTTTTCTATTGTTTGGTGTTGTTTGTTTCGTTGTTTGTTTGTTTATTTGTTCATTTGTTTGTTTATTTATTTGTTTGTTTGTTTGTTGTTTCGGTCTCGTTTCGCTGCAATGGAAAAACATTTATGACGACGCTGCCTCATAGCTTTTTTTAGCTTTAGCAATGCTAAACTGTCATGGTAACAAAGATGCCCAACACACACAACCAAGTTGTTGTGTACATTGAATACATACATCGCCCAGCCCCGAGTGTACTCGACTGCAGCATACCCTGTGCCCAGGCACTCTGATAGATTTGATTATGCGACTAATTGTTCATATTACAACTATATCTATATGATGAAGTGAACCAATTTGAAGCAAACTTGATCATAATGTGTAAGACAATAGAAAGTTCAATCCATTCCGTGAGTTTCGTTGACATATCTCCAAAAACAACAAAAATGTTCATACTAAATCTTAGATTTCGATCAATCGTTCCTATGGCAGCTATATGATATAGTGGTCCGATTTCATTCAAAATTTATCAGAACACATAAAACCACGCCAAATGCATAATCTGTCAGTTTGGTTGAGATATCTCAAACAACAAACAAGTTTTTCATACTAAGACTTGATTTTCGACAGATCGTTCCTATGGCAGCTATATGATATAGTGATCCGAACCAAATTTAAAAACAAACTTGATCTGCATCCATTATCCAGGAGCCTACATAGCAGGTTTCAAGTCTCTAGCTCATTGCACAATGCCATTATACCATATACAAAAAGAGCATAGCATACTTTTTAGCGCATGTGAGTATAATCGAATATGTGTATGTGTGTGTGTAGTAAGCTCAAAGGCCCCAACCACCCACTGGACCCAATCAGCAGAGCATCAGCTAACCACAAAAGCAGCAACAACAACAACAGCTGTCCAGCAAATCAGAAAAACTATACACACTGAAATGAAGAAAATAGAGAACAAGAAGGAAAAGCAAAAGCAAAAGCAAAAGAATGAGGAATAGGAATATGTATAGTAAAAACAAACAATAGTAAAACTGATTAAGTCGGAAAAACCACATCAAGCTAAACGATGATGAAGAAAAGACCAAAAGATTACGAGCAGGACTCGCAGGATTCACAACAAGGCAACTGGGGAAAGGGAGAGTTGAAGAAGCTGAAGAAGAAAGGGAAAGGGAACGAGAACGCGAATTGTGAACCACGCGAAGTCCGCACACACACACAATCGATGGGGGCCCGCATTTTGTTGTGTGTTGTGTGTGTGTGGAAGTGGAAGGAAATGAAAAATAATGCGGGTCTTAGGGATTGCACTGTGTGTGTGTGTGTGTGTGTGTGTGTGTATTTGTATTGGCCACAAGAAATGAAAACGAAGCAAAAGTTGAGGGTTGAGGGTTGAGCAACAACATGAACATGAAAATGAACAGAAAAAATAAATATATATATGTTTATCAGGGCGGGTCAATTTTTATTCGCAAAAATCGTAATTTTCGATGAATTCTAAGAATATTTCACCAAGAAACTATGTGTCTAAAATCAATTCATATGTGAATTTTTATTTTGGTGCAAAATTGATTAGGGGGTCTCTGCTAGTTTTTTTTAATTGAATTTTGAAATTTTATTAAAAAATTAACTTTGCATTGAATAAGTTCATTTTTTTATAAAATTTAAAAATTCAATAAAAAAAAAACTAGCAGAGACCCCTTAAAAAAATTTTCAACAAAATTCATCATTAATCTCATAAAAAAACAAAAAGAGGGCGATTTATGATGAATTTGGAAGAAAAATGTATTAGGGGGTGTCTGCTAGTTTTTTTTTTTATTAAATTTTAAAATTTTTAATTTTTTTTAAAAAATTAGCTTTGCATTGAAAAAGTTCATTTTTTAATAAAATTTAAAAATTTCAAAATTCAATAAAAAAAAAACTAGCAGAGACCCCCTCATACATTTTTCACCAAAATTCATCATAAGTCGCCCGTGCTTTGATTTTTTTTTTTGTTTTCTTTGTTTTTTTTTTAATTGAATTTTGAAATTTTATTAAAAAATTAACTTTGCATTGAAAAAGTTAATTTTTTTATAAAATTTAAAAATTCAATAAAAAAAAAACTAGCAAAGACCCCCGAATAATATTTTCACCAAAATTTATCATAAATCGCCCTCTATATGGTTTTTTTTTTGTTTTTTTTTGGTTTTTGAGAGTAGGGTCCGATCCTAGACTTATACCATGTACCTTAACCTAACGTCTTCATGTTTTCCAGCGGAGGCTAGAAATTGATTTTAGACACATACATTTTTGGTGAAATATTCTTAGAATTTATCGTAGATTACGATTCTGGTGGACGACTATCACGTTTTTTTCGACCCGAACAAATTGAGCCGCCCTAATGTATACACTATATAAGTATAAAAGGCAAGAAATGCTGCCACACATATCGAATAATTGAAAGGATTCGCACAAGCTGCGCAAATGACACAAAGACACAAAGCACATGGAGAAGGAGACGGAGAAGGAGACGAAGCAAGAGACTTTGAAGCGACAATTTGTTAGATATGATAGTAATGCACAATGACAGACAAGGAGGAAGAGGCGAGCAAAGTGGAGAGTGGAGAGCAACAATGACAGCAAAATTAGTCATTGTCCCCCTAACTGAAAACAACGACTTATCCACATGCCAAACACATTTGCATACGTATGTAGATAAGCACACTCACATACATACACATATATAGAGAGAGAGAGAGAGACAATTATGTACAATTTACTTTGCATAGCACTCGAGAGCAACATTCTGTGCTCAAGGAAACCACAATCAAGGCAAAAATATTATAAAAATGGGCTTAGAGTGTAGGTAGTTGTCAAGCTAGTTAGCATTTTGTGTTGCGAACAACCACAAGACATAAAAAAAATCTCTGAATGCAAAACTGCAAAACGACAAAAAAAAACACAACTGTTTGAAGTGTTTTGAATATGTTGTACAACTGTCAAAGCTAAGAATGAAAGTGGCATGTACATACATTTATTATTATTATTATTATCAGTAGCAAAAAGTTTTCAACTCTGATTACAAAATAAAAATATCATCTTGTTATGTTGAGTTGTCAGTTGAGTTGCCCTCTTCATGGCTTATACACACTGCATAAAACTAAAAGTTCAATGCGCACTGTCTAAAAACCAAAACTTACACAAAAAAATTTAAAATTCGTAAAAATTGTGACACACGTTGGGCGCCAAATGCATGTATAGCGTTCAAAATAGGTCACAAATATCACGCGAAATGTATCGAATTGGAAGCTATTATATCATAAAATATTCAATCATTAAGAAGACAAACTTATGATGTCAGGCGCCCAAATTTGGCAATTCATGGCGCCCAACGTAGGGCATAAAAATGCGATACTCAGCTAAGTTGCACTCTTCATGGCTTAAATTTCCAGAATATAACTAAAAATTCAATGCGGACTCTCTTAAAACTAAAACTAATACAAAAAAATTGAAAATTCGCATATTATAGCCAAAAATTGTGACACACGTTGGGCGCCAAATGCATTTTAGTCTCGCGAATTGTAACGAATTGGAAACTATTATATCATAAAATATTCAGTCATTAAGAAGACAAACTAATGATGTCTGGGACCAAATTTGGCAATTCATGGCGCCCAACGTAGGACATTAAAATTCGATACTCAGTTAAGTTGCACTCTTCATGGCTTAAATTTCCAGAATATAACTAAAAATTCAATGCGGACTCTCTAAAAACAAAAACTAACCAAAAAATTAAATATATTGTAAAAAATTAACATATTGTTACACACGTTGGGCGCCAAATGCATGTATAGCGTTTAAAACGGCTCACAAATGTCACGCAAAATGTAGCGAACTGGAAACTATTATATAATAAAATATTCAATCATAAAGAAGACAAGCTAATTATGTTTGGCGCCCAAATTTGACAATTCATGGCGCCCAACGTGGGGCATTAAAATGCGCTAATATCAAAGAACGTTCGCTCACTCACACTTGCCCAAGTGGCATTCAAAGCGCTATATCAGAACGGCTATACCATGCGAATGCGAGTGCAGCTGTTGTGTTGAGTTTCGGTTGCACCAAAACGGCTGGAATAATCATTGAACGAGTTAAAAGCGTTAGAATCTAGAGAGCAGGCATTTCTTTCTCTTTTTTTTACTGTGGTGAGCGTGAGTTATGGTGAGATTAAAGATTAAAAATCGAATCCAGAGAAAGCGACTTGAATTTTGAGGCTTTGTGATTCGGATGAAGCTGCATTTTGTGGTGAATTCGAGTTTTGCATGGTGATAGCTGAGCTTTTGAGGTGACTTTTGAAGTGGATTGGCAACAATTGTGAACGTGAATGAACGTGAATACAATAGTGGAGAATGCAGTGCAAATTCTATTGGCAAATTTCAATTGGATTTTATATTAATTATAATAATTATATCATATTGAATATTGAGCACACTTTTTCATTTTTTTTTAAATTTTTTTGAAGCTGAAGCTTTTCATATTTGCTAACCTTGTGTGGGGTATTTCGCATTTGGAAATTTTGTGATTTTGCTTTCATTGATTTAATTAGAATTGATTAGGATTTGATTTTGGATCAAGTGAGGCAGATTCGATTTGATTTGATATCTATGATTATTCGATTTGATTCGATTTGTATTGAATTTGTTATACTTTTGTTTAGTTTTTTTTTGGCTGTTGGATGTGCAATGGTGAGTTTAGCGCTTTTGTACAAAATGGAGTCGAGTTGAAGTTGATTTGGATTTGGTTTTGGTTTTAAAACTTTTCCGATATGCTATAGATGCGCTTAACGCTCACGCACTTGCGTCGCAGTCGCTCGCACTCGATCTCCCGGAAGTCGGCGTGCGAACCGGAACTGGAACTCGTGTTGGCCAGGCAATGGAGATTCGCCTCCACTCCGCCGCCGATTGTCGACTGTCCACCGATGCCAGTGATGAATTCGCGGCGCCAGTTGAGAAATTGCGCAAATATTTGGCTCACTATTGGCAGCACCTGCAGCTGGTGAGCTGGTGTTGTTGTGACTGGAACGGCAGCTGGTACCGGAGCTGGTACCGGTACTGTTACCGGCACTGGAGCTACACGATAAATTGTCCTCGTCTTCTGGCTCTTGCTTTGCTCCTCCTCCTCTTCGCACTGTGGACAAACGGTATCGTTATCGCTCAGTGGCTCGTCGTACTCGTCGCTGTGATTGATTGATTGATGCTGATTGGTGCTGATGATCGCGCGCTTGAGCTCAAGCACAAGTGGCGAGGCGTTGGCCAAAACGGGCACCAACTGCGGCTGACAGTCAAAGAGTCCCAGACTCGCCGCCGATTCCCCAGCTGCGTTGCTGTTGTGACTGGGCAACGGCTGTGTCGTTATCACGGGCGGTACACCGAGCCGTACACCGTGCGCCGTACCGTGTGACTCCGGGTGAATGCGATTGTCCGAGTTGGTTGTGGAGAATTTCGATAGCAGTGACTTGGAGCTGGCCTTATTCTTCAGCTGCTGTTGCTGCAAATAGTAATAGTCGCGTGGCAGCGACGATGTGGCGTGCAACGGATCCTCCGGATCGTAGTAGCCCAAGGTCAAGGGTCGAAACAGGCCCGGTGTGCTCAATGAATGCGGTTGCTGTGACTGCGAGTGTGACTGCGAGTGTGACTGTGACTGCGACTGCGACTGCTCCTGTTCATATGAATCACTAATCACACTGGCCGTGGAGGCGGTGGGCGTGGTACTGCTCAGGGTCGATTGGGAGCCAGCAGCGTTGGCGTTCGCCGCAGCGGCAGCGGCTGCAAATTGGGCGCCAAATTGGGCGCCAAGCAATGGCGTTAAACCGGCAAGGAACTGTTCCTGCTGCTGCTGCTGGCGCTGTTCGTCGAGTTCGCGGCGATAGGCCTCGATCTGATCGCTGGGCGATGGCGTGTTGCTGTGGATGCAGCCTTGAAAGAAATCCAATGCTTCGTACAGGATAAAACACAGGCCCAGGACAAGAAATGTCTCCATCATAGGGCACTGACAGCCATTGGAAGTTGACGGCCAACGAAACGAGCGAAACGAAACGGAACGAAACGAAAACGAAACGGAAGCGACACGAAACACGTAACACAAAACGATAATCGATAACGATAACTGCAACAAATTTTAGCACCGAACTACAAGCGAAACGTTTGACAATTGAAACATTTACCGCTAACCGTTAACACTATCGCTCGCTCGCTCGCACCGCGCACTTATTGCTGTCTCTTTTCAATTACTTCTTCACTTTCAGTCGTTCCGCTTTAACGCTGCTGTTGCTTATTTGATTTGAATGGAATTCCTTCTGCTTTTTGACACTTTTTTTGGCACTTCATTTTCATTTTTAAGCTTCACATTTTGCTGCTCGCTTTTCTCTTTCTCTTTCTTTTTGCTTTTCTTTTGTTATGCAACGCAAATTAATTTCGAATTTGTTTGCAGTCGTTTTTCGTTGTTGTTGTTGTTGTTGTTGCCTTTTGTGCGCTTTTCATTTGCATAAATTAAATGCCACTTTTCGCTCTTTCTCTCTCTCACTCTCAGCCTCATACTTTGTGTTTAGAGAGAGAGAGAGAGAGAGAGAGATGGATAGTTAGATATATATATATATACAAATATACAACACATACACATATATTAACACAAAACACATACACATAGACATAGATATATTTATAGACAAAGATAAAAAAAAAAAAAAATTTTTTTTTTTTTTGCTGTGCGTGTGTGTGTGTGTGCGTGTGTGCGTGTGCGCGGAACGTGGTGAGAATGAAACAACAGGCAGACTTTTACACCGATCAACAATTAGAATATTCGTCTTTTTTTTTTTAAGAAAACAACAAAAAAAAAAACAATTGTAAAAATAATATTAGTATTTAAAAAAAAAGGGGTTTTAACTATATTTCGTAGTTAACATTGTTGATTTCCTCAAATTTTACATTAAATTAGTTTTTCTAAACTTAAAAAACAAATACAAAAATATTTAAAAGTTTTTTAATAAAAAAAAAAATATTTTCACTATTTTAATTTTTTTTTTTTTTTTAATATTTTGTAGTTAACACATACATGTTCTTTAGATATTTTTAAATTTTATTCTAAAATGTGTGTTTTTTTTTAATATTAATGGCGAATTTTCAAAAATGTTCGTCTCAATTTTATTTATTTTCAACAAACATTTTTTTAGAAAAAAAATAAAATAAATATAAAAAATATTATATTTTTTATATGTATCTCCAATTTTTGTAATTGTTATTTCAGTTAAAAATATTAAACGCGAATATTTGTTGATTATTTTCTGTTCAGTGTATAAGCTATATACATAATATATATTTACATAGATCGGTACTTGGAGATTGCGCTTAAAATGTGTGTTTGACTCGTACTTTGCCCAAAAGTATGCAGTGATTTTGGTTCATTCCTCTTTATTTTTATTTTTTATATCACTTGCAATGTGTGTGCAGGTGTGTGTGTGTGTGTGTGTGTGTTTATAACGCGCATAAAAACCAAAAGTAAAATGCGAAAGACATAAAAAATAAAGGCAAAGCGGAAGCGGCAACTTTGTTGCCATTGGTGTTGGTGTTGGCGTTGTTGAGCACAGCTTAGTCTCTTTTATCTTCTCTTTTTCTCTTCTCTATCCGTCTCTCTCAGCTCATAAACCTAACAAACAGCTGAGAAGCCCCTAAACATCAGTTTGTATAGAAATGGCCAACACACAAAATGCCAAAACAGCAAAGCGAAATTGCCGAATGAAAGCCCAAAACCTTGAGCTGAGTTTGTTGTCGGGGAAGGAAAACCTGCATTCCAAAAAAAAAATACTTGAAAAGAAAAGCCAACACAGACTAAAAGAGAAAACTTAATTACATGGCTTAGGTATAAACACATGAAATTATCTAAAAATCTGAAATTCATGTGCTGCTCTTGTGGATTAATTGCAGCAAACAAGCTTAAAACTGTTGGAAACAGGCACTGAAAATAGCTGTAATTGATCAAAATTTCAACTCAAAAAATCACTTATAAGAACTAATGCGATTTTTGTTTAAAATACATCAAATTGTTTGTTTATATTTGAGAGTAAAATAAATAAAAGTCTCAAAAGACTTTTATTTGTGAGAAAAAAAAATAAAAGTTTCAAGTAACTATTATTTTTCAATTGAAAACATACAAGTCTTTAAAGACTTTCATAATTTGAAATTGTTTTTAAAAGTCTTTTTAGAATATCTTTTGTTAATACTCAAGATAAACATTTCAAATTTTCAACATATGTAAATTTAATTATCAGGAAGATGATAACCTAATAAAAAATCAAATTTAATCATTATTTTTGATTTATCTAATAAACATCAATATTCAGGGGTGCCACAGAAATCGCTTTCGCTTGAATTTTACTTAAATTTGTATAAAATTTAAGCGAAAGCGATTTGTGTTTCACCCCTGTTAATAATTATTTATAATTTTTATTTTTTTTTTAATGAAAAATAATTGTTATGAATGATTTATAAAGTAAAAGTCTTTAAGTAATTATCTAAAGTATTATTTTTTTTTAAATTCCTCATAACAGTTTCGGTTTCTGGTTGGAAATTCAACTTAAAATTACTCAATCTTAATCAAACCCAAATACTTTAGCCATATTGAAAATTTAAAAACTCAACAAAGTCACTTTTCATTTGACAACTTGTAAATGTTTACACAGTTCAAGTGCAAAAAACTACAAATTGTGGCAATAGTTATAATATTCAATACACGGCATACAATAAAAATCGAACAAAATAATCCATAGAGCAAACACAATACAGTTTTTTAATAGTTCCCATTGTGGCAGTTGGAGAAATTTATAGAAATTTGCACATTCAATAAAGTTTTCATTGTCTGCTCGTCGCTATTGAAAAGTTCGATAGTTCGTTTGTACGGACTATTTGTTGACATGGCAAAACATTCATAAAAAATGCACACAAAAAGTCGGAAATAAAAGGGGTAAAAAAGAGAGCAAAGAGCTAGACTCATGAGTTTTGGCTGGGCTGGAAATGGGAACAAGCGTCTGAAATACATTTTAATTTGATTCTTTCTTTGATTTTTATTTTCCTTCTGACTTTTTTCAACACTTCAAGCATTTAATTTTTTACTTTTTGTAATGCCTGGAATTCATCGGGCGTGCCACAGAAATCGCAAGTGAATTCGAATTCCGCAGAAAGCATTTCCGCACAGAAATTTCCGAGGTGCCACAGAACCTCGAGAGATTTTACCTTTCTTTTTTTAGCATTTTCACCAACCTTTTCGAAGTAGGCTGCTAAGGGTTGACACCTTCTCAGATTAAATTAATAAAAATCAGTTTTTCAATTTTTTCTTATTTAATTTATATAGTTTAATTCATTTATAAAATAATTGACTTTGTTTAGCTACAACAAATTTAAAAGCAATTGGCGCGACAAAATAAAAGTTACTCGACAATTCTAGCGACTGTCTGCCATTAGTCTGGCAACTCTTCGAGACAAATGTTTTCACAAATTGCACAATAAGTTAAAGGATTTTTTCGGTAAAACTTGATTTACCTCAAAAGAGCTATTTTTTGAATGCTTAATTTAAAGAAAACAAAAGTGTTTCCATACTATTTATGTAAATACCTTACTTCGAATTCTGACTACAAAATGTGGCATCGCTGCTCTGACTTCCAAAATCTAAATCGGACTAGGTGGCAGCATCGGACGCCAGCTGATTTAGCGCTAGATTATT
Source organism: Drosophila subquinaria (assembly GCA_037043405.1). Taxonomy (NCBI): domain Eukaryota; kingdom Metazoa; phylum Arthropoda; class Insecta; order Diptera; family Drosophilidae; genus Drosophila; species Drosophila subquinaria. The sequence continues at coordinate 172,733 of JBAMBL010002709.1, forward strand.
TCGCGTAAAATTATTCTGCGAATTTATCTGTGGCACAGCGAAATGAAATTGAGGTGAAATTCAAGCGAAATCGATTTCTGTGGCATCCCTGTGTAACTTTGCCCACAATTCAGAGAATGAAAATAATTCCGAGTCGAATAATTTTGTGTTTAACTAACATTAATATTTAGGCATTGCATTTGCAATCATTGAAAACCAAAAACATTGCACAATTGTATTCTGAAAAAATGAAATGTTAAATTCCAACGCATAAAATTCGAAACGAATTGAAATGCATTGAAATTTGTTATTGTTATGGTTATTGCCAGATTTGCAATGAAATACAACAAATAAAAACTGAAATAAAGAAGCTAATTGAAATAATAAAAGCAAAAAAAAAAAAAAAAATTAAAACAATTTTTGCCCTTTTTATAGTTGGCAAATTGTGCACAAAACTGCATCTGATTTTTGCATAAATATGTTTTAATTATTTGCAGATTGCCACCATATAAATAAATTATTTTGTTTATACGAATATAAAACGAATTATTGAATATAATTGAATACAGAGCATTTAATAAATTGTATATAAAAGTATAAAAATTACCGAATATCCTAATAACAGATATTTAAATAATAAAACCAATTTTCAGAGATTTAAAATCAATTATTTGCGGCTAAAACTATTGCCAATAAAAGCCCGAAAACTAATGATACCGTAAATAATGATGGCTTTGAATTTGAAGCAATTGTTATGGCCGATATAATTCAACATTTACATTCAGCACATGAATCGTGAATCATGAATCATGAATCATGAATGATTCACACATTTGCTCAGTGATTTTGATGTTAGCCAGGGAAGGGAATTGAATATGCAAGATGAATGAATGAATCTGAGGCATCTCAAGACATTTACCGCAATTTGCAGCTATAATAACAATCGCCCAGAAATATTTACAAAAGGGAAAAGGAAAAACAAACAGTTGAAAATCAAGGAAAACACGAAAAAATTGCAAGTGAAAATGAAAACACTTTGCCGGAAAAATACTACAACTCGTACAGCAAGTGAAGCTCGACCCAAAGATGATGTGTTTTCCCCACCCCTCCCTCCCTTCTCTTCTTTATCCTTTATTTCCTTGCCCTTTGCCATTTTTCCCTTTCGCACAATCGATGATGCGGAAAAGGGTGCGGAAAAAGCAATCACAGTCACCATCACAGTGTGGCCATCATGTGTGTGTACGTGTGTGTGCACAATCACTCTTCTCTTCTCCCTCTCTTCCTCTCTCTCTCTTTCTCTCTCTCTGTCTCAGTCGCTGTTTCGTCACAGTCACAGCTTCAGTTTCCACATCAAAATGCACAACGTGTCGTTATTTATGACTTTGGGAGCAAGCTGCGATGCTGCCCACCGTTAAAGCCACAAATCGAAAGAGCAATCCCTTCCCTCTCTCTCTCTCTCTCTCTCCCTCTCTGTCCCTCTATCTCTATCTCACTCTCCATGACAACGCTTAAGCCAGAACAGAACAGAACAGAACAGATCAAGCTGGAAAGTCTGACCTAGGGCTGCATACAAGCATTGATATAACAAATATCGTTATAAATATCAATTAATTGCGCATTATAATTCTCAACTGGTTCTAGCCGCATAAAGCGGACATCTCTAGAAACAGCTTACACTGAGTTTTGTGTTGTTTAAGTTCCGTTTGAATGACACAAAACTTTCCTTAACCCATTAGTACCCTTCGAAATTTCGAATTTATGTAAAAGTCACTTTTCAAAACTATTTTGCTCGATTTTTTTAAAAAAAAGTTTTAATGCAAAAAAGTTATATTTTTATTGAATTTTGAAACTTTGAAATTTCATTAAAAAATTAACTTTTTCAATGCAAAGTTCAATAAAATTTAAAAATTCAGTAAAAAAAAAAAACTAGCAGAGACCCCCTAATAAATTTTTTTCCAAAATTCATCACAAATCGCCTCCTTTTGTTTTTTTTTTCTTTTTTTTTTTTGAGAGTAGTGTCCGATCCTAGACTAATACCATATACCTTAACCTAACATATTCTTAGAATTCATTGTAGATTCCGATTCTGGTGGACGATTTTTGCGAAAAAAAAAATGGACCCGCCCTAATGTACATATCATCACAGACAGTGACAAATGTACAGTCATTGCACTTTGACCCGGAATTTGAGCCACTTACAGGTCGAATTTCGCAAAACGCCGTTAAAATTGTCTCAGCTATGTTGTGTGAAAATTTCAGCATTTTAGCTTTAACCGTTTGGCCAACACGTTGGACTCCCAGTCAGTATATAAGATATCGATATCACCATAATATCGATACCCATCCCTAGTCTGAGCTGCAAGTTGTAAGCTGTAAGCACACACACACACACACACACGCACACACACACACACACACACACGCACACACACAGCTTGCATTGCAGTTTGGCGGCTTTAATCTCCCACCTATCGCCATTTTCATTTTCTTATGCAACTCGCAGCTCGGCAAATTGCTGAGCTCTTTGCCCCTCCCCCTGCCCCTTCCACCATCCCGCCTATCACTCGACAGTTACAAAACGTTTCGTGTTTCAACTCAATTTGCTGGCAACTTTTGCTCGATTTGCTTCGATTTTCAGTTTGATTTTCATTCGTTTTCTCTTTTCATTTTGTTTGCTGCGTTTCTCGTTTTTATTATTATTATTATTATTATTATGCAAGGCACTCTAATTAAATTTTTAATGTGTAACTGTATGTGTGTGAATATCTCTTGCTCCCACTCTCTCTCTCTCTCTTACTCTCATTCTGTCTCCTTCTGCGTAGAGTGAAAAGTTTTGGTTCAACTTCAAACAAATTCCAAGTAATTGCACATTGAAATTGGCAGCAGCAACAACAACAACAACAAAAAACAGACAAGATTTTGTTATTTTCATTTTTCTGGCTGCTGGAATGCATTCCAAGGATAAGGATAAAGTTATTGAAGAGGGCAGAGCAAATGAGCAGTCATTTATGTGCACGTTAACTTTACAAGATTGTCCAACTGTCTGAGCGAGAGAGAGAAAAAAGAGACAATGAACACTGGTCTGCAACTGGACTTGAAACTGACTTTTCTGCCAGCAAGCAAGGCGCAATTTAAACACGAAATGAACGAGACGTTTTACTGCTTTGCACTGCGAAAAATGAAATGAAAGCACATTCAAACTGTCGCATCGTTACAGTTGGCGACGCAAAGAGAGCAAAGCATCAGTTGCAGTCAGTGATGTCATTTCCGCTTTTTTCCGTCAGATTTGGATGTTTTTGAAGTATGTTTGCGGGAAAAATTTGAAAACAGCGGGCAGCGGGAATTCTAGATTTTTTAGCAAATTTAAACAGCTTTTTTTTAATTTGTGCTTTTAATCAATTTTGCGAACAGTTTTAATTGAGTTTGACGGTTGAAATGTTAAAAATGTATTTCTATCGGCAAAGTATCGATATTTACTTTTATTGAATAGTTTACCTCAAATGGTCACAACTATTTTGGCGCGTCTTCCATCGCTAACATTGTGAAATTCGTTTGCGAAACAGAAAAAAATATATTTTGATGCTAGTATTTTTTAAAATTTGTATAAAATCCTAAAAATTACCATTTTTACCCATTTTTCCTCATTTTCATGCAAAAAGTGCCTTTTTTGCAGTTTTCAAAAAATTCAAAAAATACTAGCAAAAATATTTTTATGCAGTTAGTTTTAGAATTGTTCCAAGAATTTTTTTGCATCAAAATATTTTTTGTGAAAAATCGAGGAACTCGAACGAAAATTAAATGACCTTTCCAAATATATATTATAAGCTATTATTTTCTTATTTAAAGTCAAAATATTACATTTTTAAGGGTGTGTAAAGTGTTTCTTGACAAACTGTATATTATGTAAACTCTAATTTTCGATTAATGTTAACATTTGTTAATTTTAAGTGAATTTCTGTTCTTGTTATATATGAAAATAAGTCTTTATTAATGAAAAGCAAACAACAAATTATTTTATAAAAAGCTGCTTTTTTCTTGACCTTTTTCCCTGGGATTCCGCTTTTTTTAGCTTTTTTTTTTCGTTGATCCAGCTTTTTATGCTCAGAAAAAAATGACATCACTGGTTGCAGTGCATGACAAAAGTCCAGCGCTCTCTCACTGAACGCAGCGCAGCGACTGAGAGCAGAGAGCAGCAGCAGATCAGATGCTTCGTGAGAGCACAAGCCGCCGAGTGTGCTATAAATAGAATTCATGCTCTCTCTCTGCATGTGTGTCGACTGCGACGCCGGCAGAATTATGAGCTCCTATCCCATATAGAAGTTAGCATTTAGGACACTGCCGCTTTACACGATTGTGTAACTATCTGAGTTAGATGGAGATGGAGAGAGGGAGCGAAAGAAAAGGATTAAATTTCAATAAGTCTGATGGCAGATTACAGGGTAACCCTGAGTCAAGTAGCCTGTCTATAATAATATTTAATAACAACATCTCCCTCTCTCTAACCTTCTGTCATTGTCTATCATTTTTTTTATTCCCCTTCCCTCTCTCTCTCTCTTTTTTTATAGAATGAAACACACAGCAAGTGCGAAGCACAACAACAACAAAAGAAAATAAAAAGGGATAAAACAAAGTGAAGCAAAGCATTAATTTGCTTTTTGTTATGAAATTAAATTCCAGAGTATTTTTCTTTGTCTTTTTTTCATGTTTTGCATGGCATTTAATTAAACAACAAGACACAGTGGGTGATTGAGAGGGGAAAGAGAGGCAAATGCAGATAGAGAGAAAGAGGGAGAAAGCATTTGTTGACGCCATCGTCAATAGAAAGCGGAATTTAAATGAATCCGACGAGTTTTAAATGCATTTAGAAATTTCCAGATACTTTTAATCATTATAAATAAACTATTTTCAATATTAAATTTCTTAAAATTAAAAAAGGAAATGGTTACAAAATGTTTAAGTTAATTTTCAATATTTTATATGTTTCAGTGTCAATTGTTTAATTTTTTTTCTTGGTGGAATTTATAAAACAAAGAGCTAAAGTCGAGTGGCCGTCTTAAGTATACCCGTGACTTATTTAAATATGAGAGAAAAAAATTCTATTGCATACTTTTAGGCACCTACATTGCTTAAAAGCTTGAAATAGCCTTTACTACCATTCCATTTGATCGATCTTGTTCACATTTAGTTGAAAGATAGCTTATTATTGTGGAAACGGCTAGACGGACAGACGGACGGATTCTGAACAAGTATATATAGATTTTGTAGGGTCGGGGATACTTTCTTCTGCCTTTAATATACCCTATCACTTGTTTTGCATAGAATTTACAAATCTCATGTGAAAGTTATCCTGACCCTTTGGCATAGAAGTGAGTGAAGAAAGCGGCAACAACAACGACAACAACAACGACAACTGCTGCCAACTGCAGTTGATTTTTTGTTGACTGTTGCCACAGTCACTTCATTTTGTCAACTGCAACTGCTGCTGCTGTGTGTGTGTGTGTGTGTGTGTGTGTGTGTGTGTGTGTGTGTGTGTGTGTGTGTGTGTGTATGTGTGTGTGTGCTGTCCACAACTGAGAACTGAACTGCTGAAAAGTAAAAAGTAAACCAACATAAGTGTTGCGACGTTTCGTTTCGTTTCGTATTCGTTTTCGTTGTTGTTATTCTTGAGTCACTTCTGCTTCGCTTCTTCTTCTGCTTCCCTTTTGTCTTGCTGTTGTTGTTGTTGTTATTTCTTTTGGCCTGAACCATGTTAACCTCTTTTGGGCCAAGCAACTGGCAACTGCTGCAATGCTTTAAAGGACAGACAGACGCAGAGATAGACAGATTGTTGTTGTTGTTGTCACTGGCCTTGCCTGCAGCATATACATACACATATACACACATATATACACACATACACAAGTACATATGTATATTTTTAAATGTGCCCCAAATTGTTGGCTGCCTCGAAAACCAACAACATGCAAATTGTTTGCTGCGGCTTGTCAACTGCAGCAACCTTCACCTTGTTGCCTGTTTCCAGCCTCCCGCTCAACGCCTACACGTTGCCACGCCCCACCCTTTTTTGCCGCAGCAAAACAATTTTCATAGAAAAAACAAAAGCAACTTTAGCATACCCGTTATTTATTAAAATGTATAAAAAAAAAATGTATTGCATACTTTTGGGCAGTTGCATTGCTTTAAAGCTTAAAACAGCCATTACCACCGTTCTATTTGTCCGATCTTGTTGAGATTTGGAAGGATTATAGCTAATAATATTGGTTAACGTTAGCAAGCAATAAAATACGAATACACTATACCCTATGACTTATTTTGTAAGTAACGGGTATAAAACACTAAAGGGGCAAGGCGAAAGGCGAGAGGAAAACAATTATAAAATTTTGTTGCAATTGCAGTTGCAGCAAATGAATTGCATTATGTAATGCACTTTGTTGTGGGCAAAGTGCAGCAGTTTGTGGCAAGTGGCAAGTGGCAGAGTTGACCACAGAGACCATTGAATATGGTCATTATGCCACACACTCTCCACGTCTGTCCATCTCTGTCTATCTCTGTCCCTGTCTCTAATTTAGAGCTGCAATTTCGCATCTATATATAAAAAATTCTAACAACAATAAAAAAGACACAATAATAATTTAATAAAGACAATCAAAATATACAACAGCTTTGCAATTCCCCAAAAATAGAAAAAACTTATTGATTGAAAAATCACCGATTTTCTATTTGATTGATTTATTTGCCCCAAAAGTTGCCAATGTAAAATAAATAAATATAAATAATAACTATGCATTTTTGGCTGCCATGCGAATGTTTGCTTTCAGTTTTATGAAAAGGAACCGAGAATGCCTTTTGTGGCAGTTTTTCTACCCGTTGCTTACAAAATAAGTGGAAGGGTATATTGTATTCGTTAATTTTTGTTAACTAACTTGAACTACTGCTATAAGCTATCATCCTACTTAATAGCAACAAGATCGCACAAATAGAAAGATGGTAATGGCTGTTTTAAGTTTTGAAGCAATGCAAGTGCCCAAAAGTATGCAACACATTTTTTTTTAACGTATATTTAAATAAGTAACGGGTATCCTATCGTCGGGAAGTCGACTAAAGCTTTTACCACTTGAATTTTCTGACATCTTGATGAAGAAATCACTAAATTTTTATTTTATTTTCTTTTTGCACCATAAAGTTGTCGATGTGACAAAATTGTAACGACAGCGATAAAAATGAAATCAAAAAGTGATCAAAGTCAATCAAAATCAATCAGAGCCAACGAATTTCCGCAACTTCTTACACTCGACAAAAACAAAGAGAAACAGAGAGAATTGATGAAGCTTTTCTTTTCGTTTTCTTCCATAAATTTAAATTATTTTATTATTTAAGTAATTTAAATTAAAATTTTCCTATTCTACTATTTTTTATACTCCCTTTGTTTTTTTAATAGCAATTTTTGATTGCCAAAATTGTGATGCCCACACTGGTAAAAAAAAGGGATCTAAAATCAAGATTTTGGTCTCAGAACTAAGAACTTTGGTCTAAAAAAAGCGTCGGGAACATGAAAATCTTGAAGTAAGAAAACACATCTTGATTCTAGGAACATTTCAATTAAGACCAAGTTCTTATTTTTAAGATCATTAATTCTTATATTTTCCAGACCACAAATCTTGTTATAGTACAAGAAAAAAACTTATTATTTTTTTAAAATTATATATTCTTATTTATAGACCAAAAAGTTTTGAATACTCAAGACAAAAAATCTCAAATAAAGATTAAGATTAACATTTTAAGAAGAATGAAGTAATTTTTAGTTAGCTCGAATGTCATCTTTGAGACGCCAGAACCAGTTGTGAATTATAAGTCTCAAAAAGTGAGAAAAGTTTAAGTTTTTTGTTCTTTTTATAAGAGAAAAAGATCTAAGATCTAAAATTTTTATTCTTATACTAAGAACTTACGATTTTCAAGATAAATATTCTCAGTTTTAGTAATTTGGTCTTAAAATATTCTTATTTCAAGAACAAAATATTTGAGATGAATGTTCTTGATTTTAGAAAGTGTTCTTTTTTCTCAGTGCATGTCCATGTCCATGTTAATGACATGAAATGGAGAGTACTAACCAAAACCGCTGAACTGAACTGCGGTCAACTGGTGGCTCAACATTAGCATATAACCATCTCTTTCTATCTCAGTCTAAGTCTATCTCTCTCTCTCTCTCTAAGCATTTGGTGCATGTTTAGAGACAGAGAGAGAGAGGGACGTTGCCACGTTGAAGATGTCAATACTTCAACAATAATTGGCTCAACAATGTGGAAAGTATCTATGTATGTGTGTGTGTGTGTGCGTGTGTGTGTGTGTGCGTGTGTGTGTGTGTGTGTATATGTGTAATTCTGCATAAAACTTGCTAATTGAAATTTGCATCAATTTGCATCGAATGTGATGTTAGACTATGTGCAATTTTATTAAATTTCCATAGAAAACCATCGATTTAAATCGATTTTAGCATCGATAGATTTTTTGATTGACCACTTGATAAATGTGCACATGTTGGAACAAAGCTCAAGTTGGTCCTAAAAATCTTAACTAACTTGTTATTTGACTTGTTGTTTGGCAATAAATCGATTTTCAAAGTCGATATATTAAAGGAAAAAATTAATCGAGCGAAATTAATAAAATTGGAACTCGAAATGAATGAATTAGCGACTCAATAATTTACTTACAATTATGAATTTATTTTGTATTTCATATTTAATATTACGTATTCTACTTATTGAATTTTATAGGAAAGAAATAACTTGATATATCGGAATTTTTCGATTTTTTTTTTCGATTAATACATTTTGATATGTGAGTGGGGATTTCAATCAATAGTCAAAGCTTATAAGTTTCACAGCTTTATCCAATTTATTGTTTACATAAATTGAATTCTTGTGCCGAAGAATTTCGAAAGTTGCACAAAATATGTCTCGAAATTCGAGATCCGCCTCATTATCGATAACGAGTGTAATGAGAGAGAATTTTGTTGCTTTTGTAGTTAGAGGAGGGAAAACGCATAACTCAACTTTGAACTAGAAGTTAAAGACTCTCAACTCTCAACTCTTTTGCCACTTGCCCGCTGGCAACATCTTGGCTCTGTTTCTATCTCTCTCTCTCTCTCTCTGTCTCTATGTCTCTCTCTGTCTAACATGCATTCAAGTGCCTTAAAGTGCCCCCTGCAAACTTTGAAATTGTTTTCGTTCAATTTGCAAACCAAACAACTCAACCATTAAGGCCATTTCACGATGCCAACGGCATATAGAGCAGGGTATCCAGGGCATCAGAGGGTGCTAGGGTTGCCCTCTCCCCAGGGTTGTCATCGGTTAACGCGCACAAAATAATTAACCAGCAAATAAAATATAATATATGTATGTACATGTGAAAATTCGATACCAAATAGTGTAAAAGCCAAATTTCAATGCTGTAACACAAAGCTCGACTAAAATATACCCTATATGCATGTTTTCGTTCTTTCAATTATTTATTTTCACTTAATCTGTGTCTGCTACATACATTATTTCCAGTGTAGACTACCCATTTAGCTGCTGCCTATAGATTACAGGGTATTGGCATGGATAAAGCGATGCTCAAAAGGAAAATTGCTTGTTGCATTCTGCATTTTTGATGCATGTCGACTTTTTATTAATATATTTTTATACACCATTTATATGTACCAATATATATATATATGTGTATATAATCTTAAACATATATTTATATCCATATATAGTTTTTTATTTAATTTCCCTTTGAATGCAAACACATACATATATATTACACTTCTCCAATTATTTATGCATCCTTTTGGTTGTTTTTTTCGGCTGCCATGCGAATGTTTGCTTTCAGTTTTATGAAAAGGAACCGAGAATGCCTTTTGTGGCAGTTTTTCTACCCGTTGCTTACAAAATAAGTGGAAGGGTATGTTGTATTCGTAGTATTTTGTGAACTAACTTTAACTACTGATATAAGCTATCATCCTACTTAACTGCAACAAGATCGCACAAATAGAAAGATGGTAATGGCTGTTTTAAGTTTTTAAGCACTGCAAGTGCCCAAAAGTATGCAACACATTTTTTTTTAAACATATATTTAAATAAGTAACGGGTATCCTATAGTCGAGAAGTCGACGAAAGCCTTGACTCTCTGGCAGTCATTAAAAATATGAAATTTCATGTAAGGACACACCCAGAAAGTGGAAAAAAAGGAGGAGGAAAAGTTGTCATAAAATGAATTACGCTGCAGCACGGAGTACATTTCAATTTCACATAGTTCTCGAAGGGCGTGGCAGTGATCGAATACACAGACTGTGTGCGAATAAAACATTCAGTCCGTAATATGTTTGTCCACTTTTGGGGCGTTTAATAATCCCGATGAGGCAATGGACACTGGCAAACTGGAAAAGAAATAAGCGAAATCCGAGGCAAGCAACGTCTACAATAACAGCGCGAAAATATTAACAGAACACATTCGATTATACAGCCATGCTCATACAATTGGCACAGAAAAAAAAGTATATTCTATTCGTCTATTTCTCAAAATGTTCATCACTTGCTTTTACAATTTTGCATGCAACTGTTAATTGGGTTCATGTACTATATGCTTTACTGTTAATTTTTGCGAAATCCTTATTGGTTTTTTTTAAAATTTAATTTTCGTTGGCCTAGTGTGACTTTTGGGTGCTCACAGAATTGGCACATAAAGTTTGAGGAGTGGTTTTTTTCGTAAAGGGCACTTGGTTTTCATATTTTTATCTAATTTTCGTTAAATTTGATTAAACTCAATTTAATTTATGCAAAAATGGGCAGCGGAAAGACTTGCACTGTTGAAAAACGTAGACTTGTTTATAAACTAAGTCAGTCGATAAAGAAATCTGCTGAAATAGCTCAAATAATAAAAAGGTTCAGGAAAATGGTCAACAATACACTTGCATTAGTCCAAAGTAGTACTTCATATTTAAATGAAAACAATGTTAAGGAGCCAAAGCCTCTAAAGACCGATTCCAGCATCGACAGGATCATAGTATGAAAAGTAACAGTGTCCATTTTAAGTCGGTTCGTGCAATTATGGTGGAAATCAATTAATTATATGGTCTCAACCTATCCAGAAATCTAGTGCCCAGAAGATTAATCAAAGCATTGCTCTTTGGGCCCATCAGCAGAAGAGTACCGCTCCTGTCAAAGCTGAACATAAAGAGACGATTATGCTTTGCAAAGGCCTACAAGGGCAAAGGTGCACCATTTTGAAAAAAAGTGTTGTGGAATGATGAAAACAAAATAAATTAGATGGGACTTGATGGGAAACTATTTTTGAGTCGCCCAAAAAGCCAGGCTCTATATACAAGATGCCCAACCAAAACCATCAAGCATTTTCGAGTCGAATAATGTGTTGGGCGGCATTTGCTTGACACGGTGTGGGCCTGCTCGCCTAGGTTAATGATAATATGGACCGATTTCAATATTTAGACATTATAAAGAACTCAATGGAATCTTATGAATTTGAGATTATGCCTGTGAAGTGGACTTTTATGCCCGACAATGACCCTAAGCATATTTATGAAGTGTTTTTAAAAAGAAAGGTTCGGGTTATGGACTCTCCGTCATAAAGCCCAGACTTAAATACTATTGAGATCCTTAGGAACGATGTTAAAGTAGCCGTTTCCAAAAAAAAAATTTAAAACTTTGGATGATTTGTGGGCTGGAGCTCAACGAGCTTGGTATTCGATCCCAAGGGAAACTTGGCAAAAGCTGGCATTAAGTATGAGTCGAAGATGTCAAGCAGTTATGGATAATTGTGGATATAGTACCAAATACTAAAGCCGAGTATTATTTTCCTTTCGAAAACATCATCCGTTAATTTGTAAAATTTATTTGTTTGAAAATGTGCCAATTATATGAGCAGGCAAATTTTGAGTTTTTCGTTGAGTTATTTAATATTTTTTACATAAAGGATCTCAATTGAAATTTGTTTTCTTTTTTAATAAACTAACATAATAGGCTACAAAATGCCATTAAACTTTTGTACCTTACTATTACCATTTAATAAAAAAAATCATCTTTTATTTGTTTATTTTATTTGTGCCAATTATATGAGCATGGCTGTATATCGATAAAAAATGGTAAAATGCACATAATTTTCGAGTATTTTACATTTATAAGATTCTACGCACACTCTGAATTTATCGTACATACAACAAAAATTCAATAGCGATAATTTACAAAACAGCTCTGAAAGTCGATTAAATTATCGACTCAGTTTTATGAAAGAAAAGTCGATAATTCGACTGAATTTGAATCGATTGTTTAATTTATTACACTTGTAACCTAATCGAGTTATCGGGTTCTTGATATAAAGAAATTGTTTGCATGCATATTTTAATGTTATCGATCATAATATTATCGACAAATGGTTATCATGCAAATCGATAGATGATTTATTGAAAATAATATTTTATTAATACTCAATTGAAGACTTTATTTATTTCAGCTTTCCATAATTTAATCAAAGCCTTTGTCGATAATATCGATGTGGTGTATCGATTCATAGTCGATAATTCAATTATACTTCACATTGCAAGATATTCGATAGCCGGTTTAAAGTGAAAGCTATTTTGAATTTTATTGTTTGCTTACTTTTTGTAGATAAATCGAATATTTAGTCGATAATCTACTCGATAACATAGTCGATACACTTGTTAAGTTGACCCAAAGATAGAAAGCCATTATACATATAGTTATAAAAATGTAATGAATGTTATTGACTGCTAACTTTCTGTAGATGAATCGTTTATACCAATCGATAACCTAATCAATAACATATTCGATACATTTGTTATGATGTCTTAAAAAAAGATGACCATTATATGGTTAAGATATATATATTGACTGCTTACTATCTGTAGATGAATCAAATATTTAATCGATAACATATTCGATACATTTATGTTGTTATGTATGCTATGTTGACCCAAAGATAGATAGCCATTATCTAGTTATAAATATATACTGAATATTATTGAGTGCTTACTATTATTTGTAATTTTGTAATCGATAACCTACTCGATAACATATTCGATACATTTGTAATGCCGACTCAAATATATATAGCCTTTATAATGTAATTATCTATTGAGTACCATCTGTAGATATAATCGATTATTTAATCGATAACATATTCGATACATTTGTTATGTTGACTTCAAAAAAAGTTCTTTTAAGATGTACAATTGTACCGCTCGCATTTCTCATCATTTTGCACACCTTTTATTTACTATCGATAACATTTCAACAACAACAACAAACAACTTTTTGACAACACACAAAACGGGGCAGAAGAAGGGAAAGAACTTTCGACAGTGGCCCAAAGGAGCTGTCAAAATTGGTGCGTTATTACACTTAACGTTAGAGACAAGGGAGAGAGAGAGAGTGAGAGAGAGAGACAGCAGATGGGTCAACTTGACACACACACACACACAAAGCAAAAGTTGCACGAAATTTGACAAAATATAAATAAAATATGGCACAAAGCACAAAGCGATGTGCGACAAAGTGACAACAAAAAAAACAGACAGACGGACAGGTGAACAACCAGTCCAAAGGATAACAGATAGATAGATAACAGATACGACACACAGATGGCGCTAAATAGAGAAGAAAATAGGAGCAGAAAAGAAAAAGGGGCGACAACCAATTGACGCTAATGTCAACTGAAAAGTATTGACACAGGAGCGGATTCAATAGACATGCGGGTATTCGCTTTTTTATGCTATATCCAATTGGCATTTAACAATGATGACGTAATTGATTTTTAAGCAAATACATTTTGTCAGCGCTAACAACAACAACAAAAAAGAAAATAAAGCACAGATTTCTCAAAAAACGAGAGGGAGAAAAAAGGGACAAGAAAGAGAACGAATCACGAGTGCTTGTTTAAAATCTTAGCTAAAGTCTCCTAAAGTACAAAACTCTGTTTCCCTTTTACACTCCACACACACAGACACACACACACAGACATATACATAAGTAAGTAAATCAAATAAAAGTAAAGAAACCAAAGCAGAAAAATAATAAAATATATACACATATAGAAATGTAAAAAAAATACAAAGAACTTCAACTAAAACGTGTGAAGGCTGCAGGTGCGATTGGAAGTGTGTGTAAGTGTGTGTGCAGAACGAGAGAGAGAGAGAGAAATGGAACATTCTTTATTTACACTTGGCCATACATCAACACACACACACACACACATTCGCATACTCATACAGTTGGGCAGGGAGAACAAACAAACAAATGTCACCCAAAGACCATAAAATAATAAAAAAAAAACATTGAGAATTAAACTCAATTTATTTTCAGCTAACCGAAGCTTAAAACACACTTGCAAGCCTTAATGCCCAGTACACTGAGCAAAAACAAATACCAAGTAAATGTAGCAAAAATGTTTGCAAAATTGCACTACTACATACATATATACATAGATAATTGTTGCTTGCAAAATGCACAGAAACGAAGCACGCAGTGAACGAAACGTTTTACTGCTTTACACTGAAAAAATGAAATGAATGCAGATTCAAGCTGTCGCATCGTTGCAGTTGGCGACGCAAAGAGAGCGAAGCATCAGTTGCAGTGCATGACAAAATTCTAGCGCTCTCTCACTGAACGCAGCTCAGCCGATCAGATGCTTCGTGAGAGCACAAGCTGCGTAGTGTGCTATTTATAGATTCTTACTCTCTCCGCTCTCTGCACGTGTGTCGGCTGCGACGCCAGCAGAATTATGAAATCCTGTCTAATGGGCTAGGCTCTATGTAGTAATTTCTAGCATTGTCTCTCTCTCTCGCTCTGATTTGCACACCAACTTTATTTGACTCTCTTGTAAAGACTTCACAAGTTTTTGGCATTACTCGCACTCACTACTGTTTGACTTTAGAATCAATTGAGTTGGCGAGTAGTATGGAAATATGTATATAAAGTTGAATTTGAGTTTTAAGATTTCTGTTTCTCACTTTGGTCGCCAAGTTTGTCAAACAACAATTTTGAGCGCCATTGTATGAAATTTTTCCAAGTTTCCGCTTGACTTGAGAGCGAAACTCTTGACGAAAAGTTGGTTGTGGAGCAAAACGCGCTCTCACCTTGTGAAATGAAACATATATAAGTAAATGAAACAGACAAAATACTATAATTTGATGAAATTGCTGATAATTATAAATGAATATTTAAAGAGCTGCAATCTTTAATCAATTGAGTGCTCAATTCTAGCATTTAATTTACTTATTTTCAAATTAATCACTCAAGTGTCAATTATCTAAGCAAAACAAACAAATATTTAAATACGCAAATTAATTAACAACATTTTGTTATCATTTGCTGAATGGGAAAGTGCATTAATAATACTACATATAGTATAATATCCTGTGAACTAACCAAATTAAAGGCGAAGGATAATCACAAGCCTCTTAAGTGCACAAAGCTACTTATAATTGAAGTGCCTGTTTACGTGTGGCATGTGGCATGTGGCATGTGGCAAGTAGCAACAACTACAACTACAACTACAACTACAGCTACAACTAAGCTGCAACTACAACATGAATAAAACACAAATACAAATTGTATTTCATGCTGTCTGAACTCCGCCAAAGAGAAGATTTCTTGTCTTATTTCAACTGGAAATTTTTGTATCATTCAAACGGAATTTAAGTGTTGAGTTTATTTTAAGAAATCTTCATTGGTGATAAGGTTAATTTTGGGTAATGGTTAATTTTCAAGATAATTTCAAAAGACCAAGGCGTTCGCACGCGACAAAAACAGAAGTGGCGAACAGTTCGAACACTGATTACAGTGAAGCCTGAGCGAATATTTGAACGCGACTGATCCTGAAATGTTATGCATTGATTAATCTTCATAATGTTTTTTGCTTAATTCAATAATGTTAAGTAGTTTAGTTTTTACATTCATTTTATTCAGTGTCGCACGTGACATTTTGTTTCACAATATATTTATATTGTTTGTCCGATCAGGTTGAGTTAGATAGTACTTAAAGAGGACTTATTCCTCTTTGTTCTGCGACTTTTTCGAAAAATCGCTAGCTGTGCGAGAAGTCGCTAAAAACCGCTAAAATTTAAGCCCCCACAGTAGCCAAACAATAGATGCTACAGCTATGATCTATATATCGTTGAAAAGGTATTTAAAAGGGCTTTTAGGCACATAAATAAAAAGCTACAGGTGAAATAATGTATTTTTTCACACATTTTGGCGGTTTTTGAGAAAACGCCGCCAATGCTTTTTTTTCATTTTCAATATGTTGTAGTTTGTATAATTTACATACACAGAAACTCTCAATAAATTAAATTGGGGCATGAAAATGTTTTCGTCACTAGACTTTTGCCTCCTGAAGAGGTTTATCTTTATAAGGTTTAAACAATCTTTGAATTCTTGGGCACGAAATCTGAATTCAAGAGCACAACAATAACAACAACAACAGTAGGCTGCTCCCGGAGCCACTGCGTGCCCATCGCTGCTTTAAACAACTTTTTACAATATAATTTGTATTTTATGCCGTCTGAACTGAAGCTTCTCTTTAAGTTTAATGGAAATATTTCAAAAGGCAATGGAATTACTCGTATATAAATATTTAACATGAAATTAATATAAATTTTGTCCATTTAGACTTTATTTTGCTGTTAAGCAAAGATTGAAAGTTGACAAATTTAAAGCAGTTGAAATTATTCAATGGACTTCAAAGTCTCTCCCATTTGCATGTATGTTGTCCATTTGCGGACAGAGTTGGGCAAACAATTTCACAATGTATTCAAATATTAATTAAAGTCAAGTCACTTTATTAAAAGGCTTCATTTCATCTTTATCTTTATCTTTATCTTTATCTTTATCTTTATCTACAAATGCAATTTGCAAGAATTTGAAATTATTTTGTTAACAAGTGATAATAAATGGCAATCAATCAGCATCATTTCAATTGAAAGTTTTAAGCTGAAGCTGCAATTAGTTTAGTGTGAGACAACATTGCGTATACGTAATATGCAGTTGTGTGCTTGCTGGCGAAAAGTCTGTAACTTTTCAACTAGCTGAGTTATCGGGCTGCAATTTTAAATACATACGCTCAATACTTTAAAGAAATTGTTGAAATATAAATAAAAGTAGGCGTGGCCCTGCAAAGGGCGTCAACTAACGGTCAAACGCAAAGCTTTGTTATTTTTACGTTTCGAAATTTTAGTGAAAATCCAAATAACATTTTTTTTGGTGCAGACAAATTTACTCAGTCTAATATATGTTTATACATAGAGAGAGAGAGAGAGAGAGAGAGAGAGAAAGAGAGACAACAGCTGGACATAAGCAGAATGTCCTGTTCCTGTGCAGGACATCAAGAATTAAGCTGGAGACCGAGATTATAAGTTTTATGAAAATAAATTATGAAATCAGAGTTATGTGTTAATTTAAATAATTAAAAGCCTGAAAATAGGAAATACAAATGTATCCTGATCCTGGATAGTCCGTTCCAAAAATCTACTATGTGCATTTTTTTTAATGTCCCCATTTTATTTATTTTTTAAATGTTTTTTTGGCTTTTTCGATTCATAACTCGTCATTTGCGATTCCTGACATAGATACTCGATACTCTGCTAATATTTATGCATATATATATAAATATATCTATTTGTTTTTGCCATGTTTCTATGCTCTTGTTTTTGGTTAAACTTGACGACTTATTTGCATATTGTTTGTTCTTAACAATTTGCATAGAAAAATAGGAAAACAGCCGAAAAGAAAACCAAATAACAAAAGGACAATAACAAGGACAACAAGGACAACGACAACTACAAAGTAAAGGGCGCTTCAAATGATTGTATTTTGTATTAAATAAAGATAGAAAAAGAAAAAAAAATTAAATGTTGCTGTTTGTTTTTCAAATGTGTGTGTTGTTTATTTTAAATTTTAAATTTTAGGCAAGTTTTGTTTTAAAAGCTCACATAAACAGACATTCATACACACAACACACACACACCCAGACAGTTACACACACACACACACACACAATCAAATAATTTTTACATTTACCGCAATTTTTTATTTTTTTTTGCTTATCAACTAAATTTGTAATTTTATTTTTTTGTATTTTGTATTTAATTTAAATTATTTTTTTATTACTTTTAAATTTAATTTAGCTTTTCATTTGATTTTTTACTTTGTTAATCACACTTAACACCAATAAAAAAAATTGTTTATATTTTTATATGATCAAAAAAAATTGCAAAAAAAAAATGTGTTTTTTTTTTGTTTTTTTTTAGCCACAGATTTTAGTTTTTAGCGCGCGTTGTCGTCGGCTTTAATTTGAATTATTTTGTTGTTTTATTCAATTAAAATCACGTTTAATATTTGTAATTGTTTTTTAATTATTATTGTTGCTTTTTTGGCATTTTTTTTGGCGTTTTTTGAAGGCGCCGCCTTTCGAACTCGTTGCTTGTTGTTTTGGTGTTTAAGCCTCGCTGGAATTGTTGTTGTTGTTGTTGTGTTTGCTTTTTTTGTTGTTGTTGTTATTGGTACTGTTTTTAGCCGTGTTTTTGGCCCGTGCGACGACGACCGCTTGACGCCCGTATTGAAAACAGACTGCGACTGAAACGGCTCCAGACTGCGAGATTCATCCCAAATGAAGATAGTAAGCACACACACAAAAGCACACACACACACACACACACACACACACACATAGACGAAGCGTAGAACACGAAGGAACAAAACACGAAGCACGATGAGGATGGGAATGAAAACGATGACGGTAACTTTTGTTTCGTTCAATGGAGCAAACAGTCAGCATCCGTTCCATGTGTGTGTGTGTGTGTGCGTGTGTGTGTGTGTGTGTGTGTGTGCGTGCGCAGCAGCCGAAGCCGAAGCCGAGCAGCTTAAGCACGATTTGAATGCCGGGTTAAGAGCAGCAAACAAAAATACGCCAACGCTCTTATTTTTGGACCCACGCTAAATTTAGTTGGCGTGGTGAGAAAAACACGACAACAACAACAACAACAACAACAACAGCAGAAACCTTAAGACCAACAAAAAGCGAAGAAAAACAAGCGGTAATGGCGACAGGCGAGTGCCCGACTAAAGAATACCTCTTACTGATTTAAATATTTATAAAAAAAAGTTGTATTGCATACTTTAAGGCACTCACATTGCTTGAAAACTTAAAACGGCCATTACTAACGTTCTATTTGTCCGATCTTGTTGAGATCTGTCGGGGTATATCGACTCGGCTATTGATGCTGATCAGGAATATATGGGTATTTCCAGTATCAAGAACGCGACATTTGAACATCATTAAATGAAAAAAAAATGGCAAAAGTTGACATTTTCAAAAATGTTTTCTCACCTGTTTAATGCATTTTATCAACACTATTTTTAATATAAAAGACAAGAATTGAAGACTTGTCGTTTTCGAATTATTTATAGTAAACAATGCATCGCGAACGCGACGAAAAATGGAAGTCATGTTTGAGTTCATCTTGACAAATGCGAAAGTCTGCGAAATGTGGCGAGTAATTCGGAAGAAAATACTCAAAAACTATAATAAAATGATGTAGTTTTCCATTTTAGAAATCATTTTGATTTGTTACCATCATTTTATTTATTTTACAAGTTTTATTAGTAATTTGTAACGCGACATCGCGAACGAGACAAGATGTCCACCAAGTTTCAAGAATATGTTCATCAAATTGTATTCGATATATCGAAAGCAGCTTGTAAAACTTGTTTTAAATTAAACACTCAATATATTTCTATGTATTAAAATGGTCTATGTTACAATCTTAAAATCTTACTTAGTTTAATCATTAGAATACAAGCGGTCCATTTTGGAAGTCAATTTTTAAAAAAATGGAAAAAAATATGGAAAAAGTGAGTTAATTCCAATGTAGAATGTTCATCCTATTGAATTTCTTCTAGCGAAAATTGCTTAAATGAATAACTTGAATACATTTTTGGAAGAAATATCACAAGATGTGAGTTTTGGACCAATTCGGGTCCCCCAGCCCAGCTGGTCCCCCAGTAGAGCTCAGAAAGTGTGCCGGGTCCTCCATCCGCACATTCGAACGAATACAACATACCCCATCACTTATTTTTGTAAGTAAAGGGTATCCCAACACAAAAGCTTTGTCTGCCAACTGCTTTGACCAAGATCACGTATACGCAACGTGGCGCCGGCTAAGTAAATAAAACGCAACAACAACAACAGCTGCAACTCGTGCCAAAAAGAAGCAGACGCCAAATTGTTAACAAAACTAAACCAACAAACCAACAAACAAACAAACAGTGAGTCAAAAGCAGCTGCCACATTAAATACTCGCTGGTAAAAGTTCCCGATTGGCCAACATACTTTGGGCCCAGTCAATAAAAAAAAGTTAGCATGGTCTCAAATATTTAATAAACTTAGTTATATTATTTAACTCAAATATTTGAAATGTGTTTAGCTCATTTTACGAATAATTAAAGTAAATCCTTACAGTTTAAATTGGAAATTCATAATTATTTAATATCTTATTCAGTTCGAAATAATATTTAAATTAATTAATATTTGATCATTTCGGTTGAGCGATTTAAAAATATTCAAATTTAAATTCATATTTTTAATTTCATAATTGAATTTGCAAACTAAGTAAAATGAAATGCATTTAATAAATTTCAAATTACATGACAGTTGATTTGTGTTTTTTGTGGCAATCAAAACCAAATAATGTTTTAATATCCAACATTTATTTATTGGTTTTAGTTTTTTATGTTTTTCCTAGAAGCTTTAATTAATATCTATATTAAAATTGAGACTTGTTTATTTTAATACTTCTTAATAATAATAAAGTGCATTAAATATGCTCTCAAAATTATTATTTTTAATATGATAATCCAGCAATATTGTAATAACATGTTAACACACACACACACCCACACCACCCCCCCCCCCCTCTACCTTTCTTCCTTTCTTGCTTTACAACACGCAACGACAACAAAACAAAGACAAAAACAAAACAAATGCCAAAAATGCCGCCCATTTGCTGTTCTCATTCTCTTCTGTCGTTGTCGCTCTCTCTTAAATGCAAGCGCACTTGCCCGCTCTCTTAACTTGCCACTCGCTCTCTTTGGTCGCACACTCTAACTCTCTCTTCGTTTCTTGCTTATGCTTCGACTCTCGCCAGCAAAAACAACGAAACTCAACACACAACTCAACTCAACTCAACTCAACTCAACTCAACATGCCGCTGAATTCAGCGCAGCGCCATCTGTCGGCAAGCTTGTGACGCACAGTGGCGCGTTTTGTCGAAATAGCATGCAAAAGCAGGGACCGTAACTTTTATAAGTTTTAAAATAACAATTGCAAATTAACAATTATTTTCAATTTTTTAATTTAAAGTTGAGAAATAGCAATTAATCTTAATTTTTATTTAAAATGTCAAAAATAATCGTTAAAATTCAATTTTTTAATACAATTTGAGAAAAAACACGAATTTCCAAAAAAATTAAATATAACATTTATTTTTGATTTTTTTTTAAATGTTACAAAAAACTTAACAGTTCTAAATTTGAAATTAATTTTATTCACCAAATTTAACTGATTAAAAAACAATAACATAATTTGTTGTCCATATTTTTTTTTTTTGTCACGTTTTTGGATAGCACAAGCCCACTGTGCGACGACTTGCAACAGTTACGAAAATAAAATGAAATTATGAGAGCATTTTGACGAACAGGTTGAAGTTGAAGAACAATTGACCAA